>JAPFFP010043483.1:0-13199 GCA_026153255.1 Solanum medicagineum | reverse complement strand
TACTCTTGATTGGAACCGATTTGTCTACTCTGAGCGACGTGTGACTGTCCAAATTGGTTGATTGAGTATTGAAAGAGATCTGGATTGTCATTCGTGCCTGACAATGAGAATGTTGAAGGAAATGTCCTTACACTTAACTAAATTGATTGTCTTTTCTTGAGTAGCTTGTCTATTCTTGAGTCTAAATAGGGATTGTTGATAATGATGAAGAGTCAAAAGTTTGGTTGACTGATGGGAGTGTCAAGATGAATTTTGAGTCTATTCGTGACTTGATATCCACCTTTACTTACATTAGAGGACGAATGATCCTAAGAGGGAGATAATGTAACACCCTAATTTTTTTTTAAGCTAAGACTAAGTCATTCTTCATAAGATATAGTATTTTAGTTGAGGATTCTTAATTGAGTATAGATGTTAAAGTTAATTTCTTAGTATGAGAATAGAATTGGAGCCAATATATGGTCGTAGTTCTAATGTATGATTTTATAAAAGTTAGGTGAACCAACGACTTGTAAGTTGTATATATTTTTAGGATCAATTCCTAAGTATTTAAAGTATATTAGGTGTGATTTAGAGTTATAAAGGATCTTTTACATCAAGCCAAGTTCAAAGAATTTCTAGCAACTAAGTTTTCGTATGAGTTGATAAAAGGGTCAACTTCAAATGACCATATCTCCTAAAGTTGTATGACTCATAATATATTAAATTGAAGATATTCGAATTAGCTTTCCAACACATCTGATTTTGCATTAATCGGAGTTCGGAGTAGAAAGTTATGACTATTTAAGTGGAGAGGTACAGAGCTGTCCGAAAGTCCGCGCCTAGAGCGCGGCGCGAACCCTCACTAGATGAGTTAATGACGTTTTTTTAATAATTTGAGGGTATTTTTATCCTAAATCTTTGGGAGTCTATTTAAGATCCTAAAAACCCTAAAACATTAGTTTTTCATGATCAAAAGCCTCTTCTCTCCTAAACATGAACCCTCAAGAATGATCAAGAAAGTCATGAAGCTAGGATATTCTTTAAAGATTCATCCTTAAGGTAAGTTATTCTTCATGAATTTCAATCTACCCAACCCGAATTTCTTCATCTATTTATGAATCTCTAATAGGATTTTTAAATCATAACCTAGGGTTTCAAGAAAACAAGTTCAAGAATCTCAAGAAAGGATTTCTTGACTCTTCTTCTCAAGAACTATGGTTCTTCATCAAGAACTCTAAAAAGTCTAAGTCAAGAATTCAAGAATCAAAGATAATTCTTTCAATCAATGCCCTTCCAAGTTCTTTCACTTTAAAAGAATTGCGAAAATTGAGGATTTTCTCCAAGAAAGAGAAGAGAAGATCGCAAACTTTCCCCAAACTTTAGCCAACGATTTCTCTCTCAATTTTGATCAGATTTGAGCGATTCAAAGGGATAAATTGTATGTTTTTCCTATGAGAACACACTGCGAACTTCAGAAATTGACTTTGTTGCTTCGTTTGAGGTAAAATCTACAGATCTTGCTGCTGCGTTTTAATATATTTCGAAAACTTTAACATGCGATTTCTTCCTCATATTAGCTTCATTTTTTAAATGGTTTTCGCTGTTGAATTCCTTATCACTCGGGGAATATTTTCACGTATAAATTTTCAGATTCTGATGACATTTTCTGGCGACAAAATTTTTGGACCATTTTACCCTTTTCGCCAAATTAATTGATTTTAGTGTCGTTAGATTCATTATATAATTATGATGCTATATTTGAACAGATTTTGGTGAATTGGAGTGTCATAGAAAGAAAAGAGCTTCGGAATTGACGTGATTAGAGACTTTAGTTAAGGCAAGTCAATTTCTTAACCTTTGTTAATTATATAGAATCTTGTACTTCTTGTGTGAGGGATTGAGAATGATTTAGGTAGATTTTGATTGAAATATTTTGAATTGGATAATTATCCTATACTGATATTTGACTTGTGAATCAATGATGGAAATTTATTATATATGAAATAGTAAGTATTTGTTATTGATATCGAAGTGATACTTATTTTTAGATGTGAATGTTGTTAATGTTGTGATGGTATTGAGATTGAGGATATGGAAACATTTATGGTATTGAGCTACCCATTCTTGATTTTGAGATATATGAACTTGTATGCGCATCTTGCATATTTTATTTCCATAAACATGATTATTGTGCATTACTATGTGTTTGCTGCATGATCCAGAAAAAGAAATGTAAAACCGAAGGGAAATGGTTCCGGCTAGTGAAAAAGAATAAGAATTAAAAAGGATGTACTATGATTCGAGGGACGTGTAGCACGCCGCGACGAATACTATGATTCGAGAATCGTGTCCCGCGCCGTGACAGATACATGGTCCATGTGGCCCCCATGGGTTCTGACTGAGGCATGTTTATAATCAGCGGATGTGTATCACTAGGACAGACACGCATCATTCTATGTGACATTGCATTGCATTGCATTACATCTCACGACATTCATTTTTATTCCATAATGTGCTGGCTTGTTATGATTATATGGAGTGCTATTGAAATTGGTTATTCATTATATCATCTGACTTGTTTATGTCTTTACATGGTTAGTTTCGATATTGATTGAATGACACTTAAGAATTAGCGAGGACTTGTAAATTGTAAAACTTTCCCCTATAACTTGAAAGTGGGATAAATGAGGATTATACTATTATAGGTTTTGATCATAACATTTTTGGCTTGTGTAATGGTGAAGGTTATGACTTAGGTTGTAATTGTGGGGGTTTGGTTGGAGTTTTAGGGGTACCGGTATTCTATATTACTTAATTTTGTGTTTATTAGTTCACTTGCGGAGTATCGTGTGTTTGGTACTCACTCCCCTTGCTACAACTATTTTGTAGGTTGCGAGCCCAGATTGTCGTGACACTCTCTATTTTTCCTTGTCCGAGGCTTTCTATGGAGATTGTGGGAGGTAGCTGTTTGCCATCCCAGCTGACTTCTTACTCCTATTTATGATTTGTTCTATTCCAGAGACAATATCATTTGATACTTATATTTTCTTTCGAATCTATTGTAATACATTAGAAGCTTGTGCACGTGATAACCAGATTTTGGGGGTTTTTAATCAAGTTGACTCGTTATCCATAATTGAACTTTTATTTTTTGTTATAATTCCGCATTTTTGATGTTATAGCTGGGTTGTAGGCTGACTTGTCTTGGTGGGATTAGACAAATGTTATCACGCCGATTATGGGGTCTTGACAATTGGACCATTCGAAAAAATTAAATTGGATAGATCATAATCAATCTATTTTAATTTTGCTCAGTTCCTATCGAATCTATCTACTTGACACCCTTTTTATATTTCATCTATCAATATGCAATAAGACCAAAAAAAGTACGAAAAAGAGAGAGAGAGAGAGAAACTTGCAAGTCATCTCAAGTCAATGTATATAATAGATGAATTTTACCAATTGATGAATTTTAGCTTTATTCTCATATATATAATAGATGCAAAAATATTTTTTCTAAAATAGAAACGGAATTGACCTTTATTTATAAAAATAATCAAACTATATACTAAAATCAATAATATTACACCCCCTAAAATTTTGTAAACTTCTAAACATCTCCATGTCTCCATGTTTACGATACAATCATTTTAAATTTTTAAAAATTCCAACTTTATCATAAAATTATGTCGATTTGTATATCGATGCGCCCCAAATTTCCACAAGAATGTCTTTTGCCTTTCCTCCTGCATTAAAATTATATAATATTGATACATACATTGTAACATGTTGATTACTTGGAAAAAATTCACAAATATGTTTGACATTTAATTTTGTCTTAATACATTGTACAATATAATTGGCATCTAGAAGCAAATCAATATGAACTTAACATCTGCATTTCTTTTGACTAATATTTGCTAAGTTTTAGCAATATATGTTATAGTCTTTTAAAGGCCCTTTCTATCGAATCAAGTAGTCATAAAAACCACATAATTTTGTTAGTCATAATAAAATTAATATAATCATGCATGCATCCATAAAACTCCTCTTGTACCCAAAAATATCCTCAAAACTCGTTTCCTTAAAGTTGACAGTAATAATCAGGTGTCACACGGAAGTTAGCAAAATAAATTTTAAAAGATCATGAATAAGAAGAAAAATAAGAAATATATCAAAAGTGATATAACTATTTTATGTGATTTGGTCAATCGACATAACCCCCGAGAGAAGATGAGAAATCCAATATATAAAAGATAGCACAAAATATCGAGAAAATAACCTTATAAACCTTAATCAAATTTTTAAAAAAAATCCACGCAAGTGATAACATAATACTTGTGTCTCACAAATTTTGCTTACATAAAAATTTCAAAGCCCTACACGCTATTTTATTATAAGAAAAAGGATTAGCTAATTAAATATGAAGGTTTTTTTTTCTTTTAGAAAACAAAAATTCAATTATGATAAGAAATTTCAGGCAAACATGTCACCCACATTCTATCAAATAGCGACAGAAAATTTGGCTATAAATATTACTTCGGCTTTTTCTTTTTTCAATTTAATGCTATTAGACAAGGATCTAGTAGTCTTTTCTTAATATTTTTTAAAAAAATCCTCAAGAGGAATGATACGTCTTTTATCTTACTGTCCTCGTAATGAGGTAATCATGAATCTCGAAATTAATTAAGTACCATGAAAAGAAAAAGCTAGATAGCATTAGGTATTCTATAATCAGTGGCAAAATCAAGATTTTGGTTAAAAGAGTTTAAAATTTTAAAGAAATAAATATATACATGACTAACGGAAGGATGTTCGACATCTATTATATTCACATAAAAATTATAAATAAATAGTATATCCGTCATTGTCTATAATCATCACAAAATTTATCAATACACTTCATAAAGATATATCACATAATTTCTTGAAAAACAAATGTCATAAATTTTCTATTATATAATTATATTATACGTTAAGTTCGTCTCTGATTTTGTGCAATTTTTTTTTAAACATTAGCTATGAGCATATTTGTATAATATAATCCAAATTAAACTATGTACAAATCTCAACCACATATAAATAGAAAAATATTATATATTTTATGTGACTTTTAGTCTCTAGTCATATGATCTTTCAATCTACAGTGTCTCACCTCCAAAGAAGACTTATCTTATAGCTGTCATAATTGGAACTATCAACAAAAAGCAAATAATCTAATGAAGCTAAAAGTTGTGCCCAAATAAGGGACAATTAATGCAATTTGACTTTTTCATATCTTATTCGATGTTTGGTAATATATATATTAAAGTTCAAACTATTATAAATTTGTGATGCGTAGAATTTTATTTAAAAAAATAATTTTTTTATTTTTTATTCGATATTTGATAATATATACATTAAAGTTCGATTATTATAATTTGTGATGTGTAGAGCTTTATTTAAAAAAAAATATTTCTATAAAAAAAAATTCATATTCACGTCACCAATCAAAAACGATGTACTTAAACTTTATTAGCACTCATTGGATTTAGACATACTATATTACAATTTCCGCCTTTTACTTAATTTCAATTTTTGAAGTTTACGGTGTTCAATATACATCCTCAATTTATTTTAATTTATTTATCACATTTTATTTTCTAGAGATAAATTTTAATTAATATTTTAAAATATATTTTTTATATAAAAATATATAAAAAATTGAATTTATAGTACTTTTTGTAAGTTTTTAAACACACGTCTAATATTTAAACTAAAAATATAAAATATTAAATTAAATTAATTCAATTTGACTTTAATGATTCATCAGATTGATATTGGTAAAGAAAAATATGATTAAAAAAAAGTGAACCAAGGGAGTACTATAATTTCTTTCCTTTAACTTTCATTAAAAAAAAAGTAAATTTAGTGGGTCATATATATTTATGGAAAAGAGTCAATTTATCCTTGATATTTGAAATAACTCACATTTACCCTTCGTTTATTTGGCATAAAAATTACCCTTGTCATCTATGTTTTGGATCACATAGCAAATATGGTAGCCGATGCTCTGAGTCGTAATGCAATCATGAATACTGGTGATCCGGTCATGGTAAGTCAACGAGTGGTTAAGGACTACCTCAACTAGTTAGTTTGGGAGTTCGACTTCTTATAACTCCAAAGGAAGGGGTTATTGTACATAATGCAGGTAGCGTCTTCATTAGTAATGGAGGTGAAGGAAAAATAATTCGAGGATCCTGTTCTACGATAGCTTAAGGAAAAGGTGAATCAGGGTACGATGAAGGGCTTTAAACTTACACAAAATGGAGTATTGTATTGCCAAAATAGATTATGTATGCATTATATTAATGGACTAAGGAAGAGGATAATGGAAGAAGCCATCATTCCCGATATTCCATCCATCCAGAATCAACTAAGATGTATCATGACCTGAAGGGGATGTTTTGGCGGGGAGGCATGAGAAAGAACCTTGCAGAATTTGTGGCTCAATGTCCAAATTCCCAAGAAGTCAAAGTAGAGCACCAAAAGCGAGGAGGTTATATGTAATGTATGGGGCTTCCAACATGGAAGTGGGATATGATTAATATGGATTTTGTTACTGGGTTGCCTCGCTCATTTCAGAAGTTTGACTCCATATGGGTAATAGTTGATAGACTCACAAAGTCAGCACACTTCTTGCCAGTTAAGAGTGATTATACAGCTGAACAGTATGCTAAGCTATACCTCAAAGAGATAGTCATGCTACAAAGGGTCCCAATCTCCATTATATTTGATCGGGGGGCTTAATTCACTGCAAAGTTTTAGAAGTCCTTCCAAAGGAGTTTAGGGACAAAAGTGAATTTGAGTACATCATTCCACCCTCAGACAGACGGTCAAGCTGAGCGCACTATTCAAACACTTGAAGATATGTTGCGAGCTTGTATATTGGACTTTAAAGGTAGTTGGGTAGATCATTTGTCACTTATTGAATTTGCCTATAATTATAGCTACCACTCGAGTATCAAGATGGCACCTTATGAAGCTTTATATGGAAGGAAATGTAGGTCACCAATTGGATGGTTTGAAGTGGGCGAAACCACCTTGCTTGGGTCAGATCTAGTACAACAAACCATGGAAAAAGTTAGGGTAATAGAGCAACAGCTAGAAACAGCCCAAAGTCGTCACAAATCATATGCGGATGTTAGAAGGAGAGGACTAGAATTTTCAGTACGGGATTGGGTATTCTTAAAGGTATCTCCAATGAAAGGGATTATGAGATTTGATAAGAAAGGAAAACTGAGTCCACGTTACATAGGGCCATATAAAATTATTAAGAAGTTTGGGCAGGTTGTATATGAATTAGAGCTACCCCAAGAGCTTTCAATGGTTCATACAGTTTTTCATGTCTCAATGTTTCGAAAATGCATAGGTGACCCATCTCGTATCACTCCTATTGAAGATGTGCAGGTTAAAGAAGATCTCACCTATGAAGAGGTACCTATACCTATTTTAGATTATTAAGTTAAGAAGCTAAGGAATAAAGAAATAGCTTCAGTAAAATTACTTTGGAAAAACCAACAAGCAGAAGAGATAACATTGGAGGCTGAGGACGTGATGTAATCAAAATACCCTTACTTATTTGAAGCTAAAGAGGAAGTGCAACATGCAGAATTGGGGCCTTAGTAGGTACATGTGTTTGAACGATTATTTCGTTGAATATGGTTAGGCTATCTAATTATGCTAACATTCGAGGATGAATGTTCCTAAGAAGGGGAGGATGTAACACCCCACACCTTACATGTACTTGTCCTATGCACATGAAACATGATATGGCTTTGTCAAATTAGCGCCTATTTTTAAAAGTACTTGAATCTCATATTAGAGGGCGATATGTGCGTCTAACGCTTAAGAGGGTCGAGCGTATACAAGTTTTAAGTCAAATTTAGGAGATCGCGGCCTTAAACAAAGTGAGAGGATTGAGGTTCTTGCGGGACTTAGGAAGCTAGCAGGTGAGTCACCTACTTGCTTAGCTTAAACTTGCTAGCTAGATGGAGACGAGGCCGGACACCAAGTTTGTCCAAGTCCGATAATGAATAAAGTCCGTGTTAAGGGTGTAACTTGAACCCACATTTTAGCATCATGAATGGATAATATTTACAGCCCAAGATAAATAGGAAAAGGGCCCAAGTACATCACATCTTACTTAATGATTTGGGCCAAACTAAGTAAGGAGAAAAGGGAAAATGGGGCAGCCAAGGCCCATTAGTTTGCAACCTAATAAGGCCCAAGTGATATGAGCAAAATGGTACATTACTAACTTGATAAAATAAGGCCTAAAATTTGAAAGAAAATCAGAAAAAGTAATCCTTAAAAAGGGGTTACAGGCAACACCTTTTAAGTCATTCTTAGACTTGAAAAAGTTCAGCTTTCACAAAGGTTCTTTGTTATTTTTTCTTGACTTTGTAAAGCAGCCACAAGAAGCTTTTAGGGTTCTCAAGGAGGCCCTCAACCTTAAAGGTAAAGGTAAGTAATTATAGTTGTGTATTTAGTAAGGTTTCCTCATGAAAAATAAGAGACTATGTTGGTTAGGTATATGCTGAAACTTTTGAACAGCATGTGTTTTAAGGATTGTTGTATACTATTCTTGTTTATTTGGGAGCTTTTCTCTTCTTGGTCGGCTTGATTATGAAAGAAGGTTGTTTTTTATAATTTGTTTCAGTTCTGTAATGATGTATAAAGGTTGTTTCACTATTTGGTTATACGTAAACAATCGAGATTTAACGTATTATTCTAAGTGTATTGTTTGTAGAAATTGTGGGCTGATTGATTGAGGACACTGGTCTCATGTCCTCCACCTATTATGAAGACTGTTTTCGAACTATTTTAGGACTATTTTTATGTATAAATATTGTGGGAACAGTTTGGTTGAACTTGGTAAAGGTTTGAAATTGTTGACGTCGTAATGTAGCAAAGGGACGTAATGTTATGCTGCCTACTTATATGTTGTGTATAATTGTTACGTGTTGTGCCTTATGAGCAGTTGTAAGACTGTTAAGGGTATCAAACAAGTTGTGTATTACATGTGCATAAGAATGGTTGTTAGAAAATACGACTATAAATGGAAAGGTTGAAAGAATGCCTTTGAGTCGCTAAATACAAGCTTGCTGTCCGGATATTACTTTTTATAAGATTGGACTACTAAGAAGTGTTACTTAGCTATTAATACCAGTCTTATTGCCTACTCTATTGTAGATAAATATTTGGAGGAAAGGGAGGTTATTTCGAGGTAATAGCGAGGTGGTACAACGAGGTATGGAAGGCTACTCGATTTCGTATTACTTGGCATGAAATCTAGATTCTTCCTTGGTACATAAAGGCACTTACCAACTCTGACACAACTATTAACCGTGTCTCCACTCTTTCACATGTTCATATTCTCTCATACATAGTCACCTTCAAATTCGCATATACGTGGATACCAAGTTACATGGGTTCTTGTTGTAAATAAAGTTCACCAGTTGTTTCATCTCATACCCATTTCATTATTTATGTAACGTGCTCTTTTTATTGTCCTATTGTCTTGTATGATTATTTACCTGTCACATGCTACATCTACAGTCCTACAACTCCAATATTATGATCACCAAAAGAATCGTCTCAGAGGTAATTGAAAGGTAAAGTACATTGCTTATTGATGGGTGGTAACCCGAGGGGTGGAAGAATCACCTAGCCAGGGTCGATCCTATCATGAGGATAGCCCAAGAGGTGAAAGGAAAATCCTAGCTAGGGCCGATCCCGATATAGATTTACCTCTGATCAGCTGGTCATTTGTATTACATGTTGTGCACAGATTATACAGTAAAGGTAAAGTAATAAAAAGAACATAAAGTACATGATCCCACAGTATAACTAAAGGTGGACTCTTATCCTACACCAGTGCATAGTTTCATTTGAGTTGTTACTTCATATACAATATTTTCTGCCTTACATATTCAGTACATTATCTCGTACTAACATCCCTTACGGGGGACTTGCATTTCAAGTTGCGGGTACAGGTGCTAGTAGCTCTCCCCAGTAGGAGTACAGGGTATCCAGCTACTGTTACCAAGCTCCAGGTTGCTTCGGAGCTTTGTGTATCTAGAGCTTATATTTTTGTATTGTTTAGTTAGTCGAGGTAAGGCCTATCTCGACCCTTATCAAATACTTTTCCTTATCTAGAGGCTTCGTAGACTATGTGAATTAAAGTGTGGTCATGTCTCGTACTTTAGATAACGTGGCCCCAACGGCCTAGTCATATGTATTTCCTTTTGGCTTGTTATTACTGTTTACTTTCTTAAAAGCATGTTGAATGTAGAAATCCCTTATAATATGTATAGAAAGCGCATGGATATAGGTTGGTTCTCCCGAGCCTTATCGGCAACGGTGCCAGTCCGCCTTAACGGGACTTTGGGCGTGACAATAGAAAATTGTGGCAACAATTAAATGAAATAGCCATAGATTTTTTGTTGTAATTAAACTTTGTAGCTTATTATTAATATTTTCCAAAAATTTAAACTTATCATAGCAATAACAATCTTTTAGCCACAAAAAAATTATTTGAAGAAAAATTTGTAGATGAAAAAATAATTTTCTTTTAAGTTATAAAAAATGACAATAATTAAATGAAATAACCACATATATTTTGCTGGAATAAAATTTGATGACTAATTATTAACTACTATTATTTTATCATAATAATAATAACTTGTAGCCACGATAAATTATGTTTTTTTTAAATTATAGCTGAACAAATATTTTTCTTGAGTTATAAAAGTTGTGCCATACTAAAAAGTATAATCATAAATTTTTAATATAGTAAAATTTATAGTTAATTTATTAAGTTTTGCCACGATCTTGTTGAAGCTAGTTGGGGCAATAGTTAATTACTTTTATCTATAAAATATGATTTAAAATAAAATATTATAACTAAATAAATATTTTTTTCAATTATCGATACTTTGAGCAATAATTAACTTAATAATCATAATTATTTTAACGGCAATCTATTATAAACATGAGAGAAGAAGAATATCGTAACACAAAGAGGAAAGAAAACAAGTTTTACAACAAACAGTGATGTCGATAATTTATTTTTTGAAAAAATTACATTAAAAGCTATTATTACTTATTTTTAAATTATTCTTTATGACCAGAACATTAATTAATATGGATATCTGATAAAATACTCATGTCAATCAATATACGTAAAAATTTCAAAGTGGCCAAGTAAAAGTGAACGAGGGAGTAATGCATATAATTTTTTTGTTGTTCAAATTTCATAATTAAAAAATTAATTAAATAATTTATCAATTGACAAAAATTGATAACAACAATATAATTTATTATAAATTTAACTAATGTTTGAATAAATAATACCTATAATTATTTGTTGTGATCAAACAATTTAATCATAAATTTATTATTGTGACAAAACATTTAACTCATAAATAATTTTTACCATGATATGAAGTTTTTTGTATATGAATTTTTTTTAATAACATATGATTTTATATAATTAGAGGTGTTAATCATTCGATTAGATTGATTCAATACTATATGACTACTTGTGAAATTCAAATACAATTTCAATAAATTAGTGATTATCTGTAATTAATTTAAATTAACTGACTATATGGAGCTTAAATATAACTTCAATGAATCTTGTTAAAGTTTCATCTTGTTCAATGCTTTTAGTATTATTTGCATCATAATAATATCTTTATCGATCTAATGTCATTTGAGGTATTAGTTGTTCGAATCAATTCAATTTAATTCGAACATATTGTATCAAAGTGTAACACCCTAATTTTTTTTTTAAGATAAGACTAAGTCATTCTTCATAGGATATAACATATTAGTTGAGGATTCTTAATTGAGCATAGATTTTAAAGTCAATTTTTTAGTATGAGGATAGAATTGGAGTCAATATGTGGTCGTAGTTCTAATGTATGATTTTATAAAAGTTAGGTGAACCAATGACTTGTAAGTTGTATATACTTTCTAGGATCAATTCCTAAGTATTTAAAGTATATTAGATGTGATTTAGAGTCATAAGGGATCTTTACATCAAGCCAATTCAAAAAATTTCTAGCAACTAAGTTTTCATATGAGTCGATAAAAGGGTCAACTTCAAATGACCATATCTCCTAAAATATAATGATTTAGATGACCAATTAACATATCAAATCGAATATATTCGAATTCTCTTTCCAACGCATCTCATTTCGCATCAATCGGAGTTTGGAATAGAAAGTTATGACCATTTTAGTGGAGAGGTGCAGAGTTGTCCGAAAGTCTGCGCTCGGAGCACGTCGCGGACCCTTACTAGATAAGTTAATGACTTTTTTTTAATAATTTGAGGGTATTTTTATCCTAAAATCTTTGGAAGTCTATTTAAGGTTTTAAAAACCCTAAAACATTAGTTTTTCATGATTCAAGATGCTGTGGAAAAGGTTCGTATGATTCAAGATAAGTTGTTGGCTGCTCAGAGTCGACAAAAGAGTTATGCGGATAGAAGGGTGCGAGCCTTGGAGTTTATGATAGGTGATCACGTTTGGCTCAGGGTATTACCCATGAAGGGTGTGATGCGATTCGGGAAGAAGGGCAAGCTTAGCCCTCGATTCATTGGCCCATTTGAGATTTTAAAGCGAGTTGGAGAGGTGGCTTATAGGCTGGCCTTGCCACCTAGCTTATCATCTGTACACCATGTATTCCATGTCTCCATGCTCCGAAAGTACGTGCCCGACGAGTCGCATATACTTTCATACGATTCGGTGGCGCTAAGTCCAGACTTATCGTTTGAGGAGGAGCCTATTGCTATTTTAGATAGACAGGTTCGCAAGCTTCGAAACAAAGAGATTGCCTCGGTAAAAGTTCAATGGAAGAATCATCCAGTTCGAGAAGCAACTTGGGAAGTAGAGTCAGAAATACGAGCTATACATCCTCGTCTTTTTGAAACTTCAGGTACCTTATCCTACTTTGCGTTCGAGGACGAACATGATTTCTTGTGGTATATGTGTAACAACCCGTTAGTTCCTTTATTTAATTATTTAAGTTAGTGGGTATTTTTAATTATTAAAAGTTAGATATTAGGTCTTAGGAATTTTTTAATCCAATTACTAAGTTAGGACATTTATTTGTTTAATTCTTAATGGTATATTTCCACTCAAATGTCCTCCCACATCTCCTATAAATAG
>JAPFFP010043482.1:0-13200 GCA_026153255.1 Solanum medicagineum | reverse complement strand
GTTGGAATTTAAGAACCCAAGTGAAGCCGAAATCTTCTTCAAGTTCCTTTCAAGAAAATCACAAGTTTATGGTATGGTCTTTCATCCATGGGTTCTTCCACCCATGGAGCCCCAAAACTACTTTTATCAAATTTCTTGATTCTAATGACTAATTCTTCAAGGGTCCTTTTTATATTATCACTCCATTACATGAAATATGTTGGAAATTGTTGGTTATTGAGTTATTGATGTATAGGCTCCTACCGACGATTGAAATTATGATATGCTTATTACAATAAGGCCTTGTAAGCAATGGCATCTTGAAAGATTTGAAAATATTATGAATTTTTGAACGGTTTTCATGACACCCAAATTGGGGTTTTGCAAGTATGTTGGTGGACTGTTTTGAATGATTCTTAAATGACTTTATTTTTACTCCTCTAATATTTTATACTTTGAATTGCATGATGTAAAGCTTAAATACATATACCCACCATGTTTTGACTAAGTAATGTGGCAAATCTCTTAATGATGAAGGCTTTATGGTAAGACACGTGATTTATGAATGTTGTTAATGTTGAAGGGAAATTAAGTATGCTATGAGTTCATGATAATGTTATAAATGTTATGAATGATATGAAGCCTTCTATTTGATATTATGAAATGATGGTTTGATGAGCTTGTTTATGATACTCAAAGCTATAAATGTTGTGATACCATGATATACTTTGAAGTTGAGGATTGTATGAGATGAATTTCATGTTTTCATGTCTATATTTTGAAAGATGATATGTATGATTATGATGGGTTGTTTAAGAATGATTTAAATTGATGATCTTCACTATATGTCTTGAATGTATGATTTCTAAATGATGAGAAATGAAGGCTCATGAGACATTTTATGTTTACTCTTAGCTTATGAAAAGTTTCCTATGAACGAGTGTTGATGGTACAGGATCTCCCATCTAGTATTTGAATAAATGTCTTATGGTAGAGGATCTCCCATCTAAGGAATGGTTTAGGAGCTATCTTATGACTTTGACTCTATGATATCAATGGGTTGGGGGATATTTAAACGATATGCTAAGATTCTTATTTGGGTTGACTTCGGGTTTCCTATTCGCCATGTCACATTTAGGCCCTAGGCTTGGGTCATGACAGTTTACAAGTTCTTGCAAATTTTCTATTAAATCAGCCTGGGAAGCATCAAGAATCCCAGGTCCATCAAAAGAGTATTTTGAGAAGATATGGAGTAAAGAAATTCCTTTTAAAGTGTCTTTTGTGTGGAGATGTTTAAAAAGAGAATTCTTATTGGTGAGTTTTGGAGTAGGAGAGGTAAAAGTGAGGATGTTTTAGGCTGCAGATGTGATCTAAGGGTGAATGAAACCTACCAGTATCTTTTCTTAACATGTCTTGTTGATAAACATGTTTTGGAAGCCTTTGTAGGTGGCGCAGTAATTTAAGGTCTTTTTTACTTTCTAAAGGAAACTATTAATAAATGGTGGTATGCAAATTGCTCTAGTAAATTGAAACCTCTATATAATGCTGACCCTTGCATCATATTATTGGTAATTTGGAAAAGGAGAAACAAAATTAGGCATGGGGATAATATCAGTTCACATGTCATGATGGTGGAGGTTAATAGATGTTTACATAGTTTAGCAAGGTTTTTATACCCTTAGCTAAGGAATATCCCTGACAACTTGACTGATTTGGTACAAACCTATTATTGTCCCCAATTAGTATGCTAGAATTTACCTAGGAAAGATTGGTTTAAATGTAATACGAATGGAGCATCAAGGGTAATCCTAGGCCTAGAGCTGAAGGCTTCTGCATACGAAATTGGAGTGGAGATTTTGTGTCTGTTATAGCTCATGATTTAGGTGATAAATCAAGCATAGAACCTAAGTTATTGGCTTTAAATAGGCTTAATGTGTCCACAGGTGGTTATACATGATCCCAAACTTGATTAGAGTACATCGACTCCATTTCAGATTTCATGGCAATAATCCACTTTTCAGCATCTTTATCATGTAATACTTCAACATAACATAATGGTTCTGCGTTAGACTCTTTAGGATTCTATCATGTGATTCTCCCAAGAGCGTAAAACTTATAGGCTTTCTAATTACTCTCCCACTAGGACGTCTAGCA
This sequence comes from Solanum medicagineum, assembly GCA_026153255.1. Lineage (NCBI taxonomy): Eukaryota > Viridiplantae > Streptophyta > Magnoliopsida > Solanales > Solanaceae > Solanum > Solanum medicagineum. The sequence continues at coordinate 11,067 of JAPFFP010043482.1, read as the reverse complement.
ACTACAGGATGTGCCACTTCCGAATCCAAATTCTGAATATCCCGACCATTTTTAATGTTGTCATCCATAATCAAAGTTTGTTGTAGATTACTCTCACTACTTTGGTGTAGTGGGATGTTCAGAGTTTCCTCCAATACATCCTCTAGTGCTATCTCAGGTGGATTAATTTCCTGAGCAACATTTCTCCAACAACATGGTTGTAATGGTATGTCGATGACTGTTTGTGGAACTCGCGTTGCCAAGTTCGGAGGAGTCATTCTTTCGGACAGTTCCTGTAACATAAGTTTACTTCTAGGAACATGGTTTACTAAATAGTCCTATTTCAGAAACTTGGCATTTGTTGAGACAATGACCTTCTATTCCTTGGCACAGTAACATACATAAACCACCATATGTGTCTTTTGGATAGCCAATAAAAATGCATAATTCTGTTCTTGATTCCAACTTATCTATTTTCCCTTGAAAAATTAAACACTGAAGCAGTATTTATCAAAAGGAGTTTTCAGTATCTGGATTAAAAAAAACTTATTCTCATACATGAACAAATTTTTGAGGAATAAACACAAGAAAATGATACTTCAATCACTAAACAGTAAACCATAGATAAACTGTAAATCTTGCTTTACAAAAGTTCTCGTATTACATTATCACGATATTATAAGATGACCCACTGATGCCAAATATTAGAAATTGAGCAACGGAAGCAATGAGTCGGATTGAAACTCTTACATATTAATAATGTAATTGTAACACCCGGTAACATTATCAAAATACCCTAGAATAGAGACATATGCGTAACGCATCTTCCCATGCTCCATTTGCGAATTCGAGATTGGAAATGCAATCAGCGTGAAAAATTGAGTGAGAAAATAGTCTCGTTCGGATTTTAGAGTAGCCAAGTAAAAAAATAATTTTTCGTAATTAAACGAAAAATAGTGTTGGTGCATGCCCGAGGCACGACGCACCAGGGACGCGAACCAACACTTTGTTTTTTTAATTTATTTTCGATGGGAAATTTCGGAAAGAAAATATGCAGGCCCGCGTTGGGCATTTTCGAGATGAAACTTTTTTTTTAATTTGAGGGGCATTTCATCAACTCCCAACACCTTCTAAACTCAAAACACGATCAATTTAGGTTGTTTTGATGAGTAAATAGGGTCAAAAACTCCATTCTATGTCCTTCTTCACAACACTTGAAAGTTAGGGCTTGAGAGAAAAGAAAGAAGAACATGAGATTGAAGAATTCAAGGAGGATTCTTGACGGTTGATTGTAAGAGCTTTATCCTAGCTATGTAAGGCTATACTAAAAGCATGAGATTATTCTCTCATGTACCCCATAGATGGTCTTAGATGAGAGGTTAAGTTTGTTGATATCTACATGCATGATTCTTGAAGATTTTCTTGAAAATTATATTACACATGTATTTTCATATGTTGATGATCATCATAAACATATTTTCTTGAATTGAAGGTTTTTACACAAACTATTGCGTAAGCACTACATACTATTTCATAAAGATTGCATGAATTAAGATAGGGATTGAGTCTAGAGCCTCAATTGGGAATATTGATAGAGATTGTGAATGTGAATGTGAGAATGTTGATAGATTGATAGTGTTTGATGGTCCATGAGACTTTCCAAATGAACTCTAATTATTTACGAATTCGATTATTCCCTTATGATTATCCCTGGCCTTGAGCTATTAATTGAGATATTAATTGATGAGATGATTAGAGTCTCTATGAGAATGATTGAAAGATTGTGCCTCCATGAGGCTGATTGAGATGATTGGATTGAGATAGTTCGATTGGATGGATTTTCTTACGAGCATGGAGTCATGGAAGGATTATCGAGCACTGAAAGAGTAAGAGTAACGTCACCTCGCGCTCGTCAAACTACGTAGCCAAGTGTAGGTGAGGATTAGGACCATCACATCATATGATGTTGAGGTTCCCTCTTATTAGAAGTCCTTGAAATGAATAGAGGACTTATAGATTGTTTTCTCCATTTGGAATTATCGTTATGGTTTTGATGCGTTCTCTACCTAGCAAGTACAAAACAACTGTGGCAACATTAGCGTAACTATTGTACAATTACTGGCTCATAAGTAATTGTTGTCGGATAAGAGAATCTCCCAGAAAGTTTCCAAACTGAGTACTCTGAGATGAGATGAGATGATATGAGATGATATGAGATGAGATGAGTTGAGATGAGTCCCTCTTAAATGAGCTTGATTTGATTGACGAGTTGATTGGTTGATGGGTCACAACTCTACTCTTTATTCTTGCTTTAGATAGACATTTGACATATTGATCGGTTTGTATATTGAGTTGATCGTTATTTCTATATTACTTTACCTGTTTCGGTTTCATTTAGCTATTTTACATACCGTACACTCTACATACTTACGCCACTCTGGCGCTGCATCATTTTATGATGTAGATAGACGAGATAGAGATCAGCAGCAGGCACATCTTGAGGATCTTTGGATGTTCAGTGGATTGGTGAGCCTCTCCTACTTCGGAGGATTCATTTACTTTATTTTCATCATGCTTTATAGTTAGAGTTGCTTAGCTTTTATTTTGATTGAGGTAGCCATGGGTCTGTCATTGGCACCACCTAATAGTGATAGAGGCTTCATTGAGAGTTGGATGTTGATTGTTAAGATTGTGGGCTAGTTTTTTCTACTAGCCTTTCATTTATACTATTATTTTGAGACTAGATGATCGATGTGCCCATTTACATTCTGTTAACTTTTGCTGATTAGCAAAATGATTGAATGGATGAATGGGATGAGGCCAATTGGTTCACTTGGGGACTAAAAATAGTCTATGGGTACCGGCCACGTCTTGGGTCCCTCCCGGGGCGTGACAGCAATATCACTAATATCACGTACTTATTGAATTTTAGTAGAACCATTTACCTGTTGAAAACCCACTGGTTTTATTTCAAAAGAAAAAAATTTCCTCGAAACTGGCTAATTAATCAAGCATAGTAGGGACCAAAGCTACATTTAACTTAAGCTTCCATTTATGATAATAATTCTCAAAAGAACGAATTAATCATATTCGTAAAAAATTACATATTACTCCACTAGAAATATGTAACTGCACTCCTCTATATTAATTTTATCTATCATTGTATCTTATTTTGACCACCCCCCTCCCGTGTTAGAATTAACGAGACCAATTAATTAAATTATATCTTTTTAAACAAATTTAATTTTTTGACTAAATTAATCATTATCTTTTATACTTTTTAATTTATTTCACGTGATGGATATAAAATCCACCTGCATGGTTTTCACATGAAAACTCTTAAGTAGCCATAAAGGGGTGTCTTCAACTCGAGACTGAGACACGGTTCTATCAACTACTCATTATTTCACTAAAGTTATTTCTAATTATCCAACCCATTAGTAATTTATTGACTCATCAAAAGTCTCACTTTTTAATGGATTAAAATAATATAACAAATCACATAGCTCATAATAATTATATCAAGACTAAAAGTATAACTACATGCAATGGACTAGAGAATTTATTTATTAAATATTCGGAACATAAATAAAATTCTCAAATTGGTCCGTTCAATATACATAAAATGTATTAGCACAAGAGGTTGGAATTTAACCATTCCCATAATTAAGTTCGATCAAATTATATTTAATCTTGTGCTAAGATCACCTACATGTTTGTCCTTCCTCATCTTTGACCGTGAATATTTTAATTTTAACTTATATAAACCAACAATTTTAACCTTCCACGTATGAGCTAAATTTCTCCATACACAAAATTGTCTACTATATAAGATATGGACACACATGTATACATAGTTAAATATTCAAATAAAGACTTTTATTATAATAAATAAAATAATGTACAAAGTCTTTATAAGAGATTAAAGTAAAATACTATAACACAAAGACATGGTTAATAGTATATCGTCCCAACATCTGCAACAACCTCAAGTTAATATGCAATAGTAACTAGGTTCAAAATCAAATATTTGTATATAGAAAGTGGATTTATAGCCGAGGGTCTATCAAAAACAACCTTACTACCCCATAAAGATAGGGGTAAGGTCTTGTACGCCTTGTACTCTACAGACCCCACTTGGGATTACACATGGTATGATAATTCTATTGTTATTTAGTGGATTTATACAAAGTTAGAGCAAAGCTTGTTGGTTTCTCGTGTGCCTAACACTTTTGATCCACACTGCAGTCAAAGATCATTTGTTAAATGTGAAATACTGGTAGCCATTTATGTGGGAAACAATTCGGTGAACTTGGGAGTGATTTCAAAAAGAAATTTGGTAGTTTGACGTAAGTGTTTGTTAGTATATTAAACTATGGAACCGGAAACTTGTCAATCAAGGTTTGATGACTGAATAGCTCCCCAGATCGCCTGGCAAAACTACTGTACTGAGTGTAAGATGTTCACCACCGGAAGAAAAATTGGTATTAGACCGATCACAGGAATAAAAATTGGAACTGAGTGTAAGATTTTGCTTTATATGTCATCGGTTTCTTTAATTTTGGATCTCCCAAGTATTTTGCAATGATGCGTCCATGTTTGATATTGCTGGTTTTTGATGTTCCTCTTTCATATCCCTAAATGATAACCTGCTTTAGCTGTTACATATGAGCTGCTGCCCATTGTTCCTTTATTTTCTCACACTCAAAATGTAGATACTAATTTTTCATGAGAATCATCACTCTTTTCAGAATTATTTCACCTTAATTCAAAATCAGTGTTTGGTTATACAATTTCCAAATCCATCTTGGAGTTGGATTCCAAATTTGGAAAAGTACTCCAAACCTATTTTCCGACTCCATCTTCATAAATTCCAAATAAAGTAGTCTCTCCTCTCCTTTGCAAAGAGTCTAACCAAGCATAATTCCCGTCTTCAGTTCCAAAGGCATAAGTTTCAAATAAAGTGAAAAATATTTGGAACCTATGGCAAAATGCCTATTAATTATACTTGAAAACTAGTCATAGTAATTTGCAATCATAATGGTCCTGAGTTTGAGCCCTATACCAAGCAAATTAAGCTTGGTATTTAAGTGGAGAAAGAAAATACAGTGGATCTAGGTTCTTATTGTATAACAGGGTGTGTTGAATCATGTCAACATTTCAAAAATTATGATTTGGATTGGTTCTTTCAAGTGCCGATGATATATTCTTGAGCTATATTGAGATGAAGATAGTTCAATTAGTTTCTAATCAGGTGCTGCGGCGTTGTCCCAGGCCACTGTTCTTGAAGATTATTTTTAATACAATGGTGAAAAGTGAAAACAAGCACCGTGCTCTTCAAAATTAATAAATGATTCAGATTGAGATATCTGCAAAGATGATTGTTGACACCCAATTTTGACCTAACTTTTAAAATATTCATACTTTTATATTATTATTTTTTAATAGTTTAAAATATTGTTTTAGTTTTATTAAACCATTATTTTATGTTAAATTACATTTTTTTATATAGGGTTGGTTATATTTGTTTTTGTTCATTTTAGCATTTCTTAACATAATCTAATTATTCATTTTTGTGCAGATAAAAAATGTACATTAGTATTTACTTGGCCCACAATTTTTGGCCTTTATTTTTGAGTTCGTTAAATTTTAAGTGTCTATATATAATTCTTTACATTGATGTAAAATCCTAACCCTAATATCTGATCTTTCTCTTTCTCAAAAGAAGGAGCCGCCACCATTCAAAAGGGCTCTGTTATATTTGGAGTGGTTTTGACAGTGGAGCTGATGGTGGGATTGACAGTTTGGGGAACAAGAAGACCATGGATGACAGTCGAATATGTGACCATAAAATTTTACATTGAGGCTAGTCTTGAAGGCTCTCAATCAGATATCTCAGTCTCCACCATTCAGTTTAGTGTTAGAAAGCATAACTCCAAGGATATGATGGAGGCCTTTAGTTTCAGCATGTGCAAAAAGCTTGTCCAGGTTAGCTATCCCGATTGTTCTTGCTATTATGTTCTCCTTTAAATTGTCTTATCTGTCTAACAAGTATCTATAAAAGATTAGAGCTCTTGATTATGTATAAGAAGTAATGTTCATGGCATATGTGATATACATACATGCTACAATGTAGGTCTGCATGTAGGTATTGAGTATGGCGGAGCAAGGTTTGAGCCAAACCAAAACCTGAGTTCTTTGAATTTTTGATTTGGATTTCTAAGTACATAATGGATTTTGGATTTAATTTCTAAAATATGTAGCTTTTGGATTTTGATGCTGGGTTGGGGTCATGTCGTCAGGTAGGGTCAGAGGCAAAGGGTAATAGTGGTAACAGGGGCAGATGCTTATTTAAGTTGAGAGTAGGGATGTGGAACATAGGATCAGTTACCGGGAAGTCCATAGAGCTAGTGAAGAGTCTTAAGAGGAGACAAATTAACATAGCGTGTTATCAAGAGGCTAGTTGGGTAGGTACCAAAGCTCAGGAGGTAGACGGGTTTAAATTATGGCAATCGGGTGGCTCCAGGGATAGAAATAGAGTAGGTATCCTAGTAGATGAGGACCTTAGGGAGTATGTGGTTGAGGTCAGAGGATTAATGATAGTATAATAATGATGTCTATTAAACTTGTGGTCGGTAGTTATATAGTGAATACAGTTAGTGCCTATGCGCCTCAAGTGGGCTTGATGAGGAAGTCAAAAAGCTTTTTTGGGAAGATTTGGATGAGGTTATAAGAGGTATACCGGACTAAAAATCTTCATTGGGGGAGATCAAGAACTGGATCGGAAAAAAGAGGGATTTTAGTTGTAAGATATCTAATGAAATCATTGCTGGAATTGAGATCTTATTCAAAGAGAAAGATCTCAAATATCTAGAGTATCTTTTTGTATATTATATGGATGATTCAGTCCTGCGAATTGGATCATCCTTATAATATATAAAAAGAAACTCCAGATATTTGAGATCTTTCTCTTTGATAAGATCTCAATTCCAGCAATGGTTTCATTAGATATCTTACAATTGAAATCCCTCTTTTTTCTGATCCAGTTCCTCCACCAACGTGAACCCCAGTTAGATTCAGGCAAGCTACACTTTTTAGTTACTTGGAGAACCCAAGTACTCTCTTTTGGATTCTGGAAACAACTCTCAGAGATCTTTTTTCCTTTGGAAAGATATAGGAGGGAAACAGATTACCTACTACAGTACCAGAGTGAATATGATCTCCACCAAACATACGTAACACTTTTCTTAATATCTAGAAGTAGATACCATGATTCTTCTATCTAGCAATAACCATATGCACTGCACGGTGGATGTGAAGAAGTAGACCACTAAATCGGCAATAATGAGCCAAGATAGTATTGCGGTGAATCCCCCCATTAAGTTGTCATGCATTATGATTGGAATGCCCAATTCTCTAGCAAATACAACTCTTTTGATCATTTCTTCTTATGTATAACATTCAAGTAGTGTCCTTTGATTTCACTTGTTAATTAATGGACATATCGGTGCAACTTCTAGTGGTTTTAATGATGTTCATGGAGGCTTTTGTTTTGGGGAGACGAATAGAGGTGGGACGTCTCTTTGGATTTTTCTAAAGTCTTTGAGTTGGTTGTTGCGTTCTTATGTTTTTCAAAGAGGGAAAATCACTTGATTGCCTTTCATAATATAGCAGCTAAGACTTAGATTGATTACTTGCTCCTCTGAAAAGCTGATAGAAGCCTTTGTAAGAATTGTAAGGTTATTCCAAAACGAGAATATTTTCACTCAACATAGACTTCTAGTGATGAATTTAGAGAATAAGAGGGATAAAAGGAAGAAGGACATTTATGCCCCAATGAGGATTAAATGGGGATGCCTGACTATTGTCCTTTCTTGGAAGATAGGGGAAAATTTGAGTAGTTTGGGGGCTTAGAGAAGTATTAGAGATGAGAACATGCACCATGTAGGACACTACTACCGGTTGCATTAGAAATGTAGCTATCAAGGTACTAGGGGTTTCGAGAGAGAACTTTGGTGCACGTCAAGGGGATTGGTGATGTAATGGAGAAGTTCAAGGCAAAGTGAAAGCTAAGAAGGTTGCCCATACGAAGTGTTTGGAGTGTAAGAATGAGGATGAAAAACAAAGGCTTAAGAATATCTCTAAGACAACGAAGGTAGAAGTGAAGACAATGGTGACGAGTTCTAAGATAGCAACATTTGAATGCTTGTATGTTGAGTTAGGTAAAAAAGGCAAGGACACGAGATTGTATAGGCTCAGGAAAGAGAGAGAGAAAAATCATGACTAGGATCAATTAAAATGTATCAAGGATGAAGAAAGTGAGGTGTTGATGGATGAGACTTCTATTAAGCTAAGGTGGCATGCGTACTTTCATAAACTCTTAAACAAAAAAGAGGACAGAGATATTGAGCGGGGTGATTTGGTGCACTTTCATAGTCATCAAAATTTTGATTACTACAGGCATTTTACAGCCGAGGAGGTTAGAAAAACTATTAGTAGAATGAATAGAGAGAGAGCGATCAGACGCGATGAAATTCTTTTTGGATTTTTGGAAGAGCATGGTCAAGGATAGTATGGATTGGTTGACTAGGTTGTTAATACTATTGTGATGATTGCTAAGATGCCTGATTAATAGAGAAGGGGTACAATGGTTCCATTGTACAAGAACAAGGGTGATATCTAAAACTGTAATAATTATAGGGGTATCAAGTTGCTAAGTCTTCACCATGAAGGTCTAGGAGAGTGTGGTGGAGATAAGGGTGAGTAAAAGAGTATCCATTTCAGAGAATCAGTTCGGATTCATGCCAGGGTGGTTGATTATTGAAACAATTCATCTTGTTTAGAGATTAGTGGATAAATATAGGGAAAGAAAGAGGGACCTTCATATGGTGTTCATTGATCTTGAAGAGGCCTATGATAAAGTTTGGAGGGATGTCTATGGAGATGTCTAGAGGCAAAAGTTCTTCTAATGGTGTATATTATGGTGATAAAGGATATGTATGGTGGAGCCAAGGTAAGAATGGTGGAAGGAGAATCAAAGTATTTTTTTTTTTGATATGGGATTTCATCAAGGATCTATGTTGAGCCCTTTTCCTGTGGCCTTAGTGATGGATGAGCTGACATGGTCTATTAAAGAGGAGGTTCTATGGTTTATGCTATTTGTAGATGACATAATACTAATAGATGAGACTCAGGATAAAGTTAATGATAAATTGGAGGTTTGGAGGTATATTTTGGAATCCAAAGGGTTCAAATTGAGTAGGACCAAAACAGTATACTTAGAGTACAAATTTAGTGTATAAGGGATGATGAAGACATTAAGTGACACTTGCCACTCAATCTATTCCCAAGAGAGAAAACTTTAAATATTTTGGGTCCATCATCCAGAGTGGTGGTGATATTGATAATGATATCACATATCGTATTGGGGCAACATGGATGAAAAGGAGCTTGCCTCTTGAGTATTGTATGATAAGAAGATACCGCCTAAACTTAAAGGTAAATTTTCTAGAATGGTGGTTAGACCGTCTTTGCTATATGGGGTAGAGAGTTGGCCAATCAAAAATTCACATATTCAGAAGATGCAGGTTGCAGAGATGAGGATGTTGAGATGGATTAATATGTTGTGTTCTCTCTTCTACTTTTTTTTTGTTGAATTGTATAATCTATAAAATCTTTTTGAGATGAGGGTGTTTTGGAAACTGGCTTTCTTTCTCTAAGAGGTAGTGGTATGGTCTGTGTACATTTTTCCCTCTCCAGACCCTATTTGTGGGATTTTTACTCGGTATAATGTTGTATAATCTAGAAAAGAAAAAAAAACTATAGAAACATAACATATTTTATGTTATTTCAATTAAATGAGTGTTTTGTATTCATTTTCTTTCGTGAAATATAAACTATATCTTGTTTCAATTTACGTGAAAAGTGTTTGAGTAGACACATAATTAAGAGATATAATTTTTTTAAGTCTAAATCATTTTGTAAAGGTAAACTAAAATTTTGAACTTAAATTATTACTAAATATTTAAAGTATGAAGCCCTATAACAGTAAGTCATTTGCAGTTTTACCCTTTTAAAATAGAATTCACTCTTGACAAAATAGTCATTTAATTATTTTTCTAACATTTATTACAACAACATACTTAGTGATATCTCATTAAGTGGGGTTTGGAGAGGGTAGAGTTTATGCAACCTTGTGAATGTAGAGAGACTGTTTTCGGAAGATCCTCTTCTCAAGTACATCAAACCCAAGTAAATGAAGGGGAAAAATGAAGAAAGCAAAGTAGAAAGCATAGTAATTAACAAGAAAATCAATTTACAATTGACAAAAAAAGCAATAACATCAGCAAAAGTAGTGTTTAAAATGAAACTCAATAAACAACATATTGCAATAGATGACAAAAACAAGAACTACAAGTGTATGACTAGTATTACGACATGCACTAGCAAGCCTAAATCCTCGAAAGGTGACACAACTCTCTACCCCTATTAACATTCTACCCTAATATGCGATCTCCAATCCTTCCTATCTAAAGTCATGTCATTTGTAGTATGAGGTTGTGCCATGTGTTGTCTTATCACCTCTTCCAAATTTTTTTCGACCTACCTCTATCTCTTCGTGTACCCCCTACAACCAACATCTTGTACCTCCTCAATTGGGCGTCTGTGCACCTTCTCTTCACATGACCATGCCGTCTCTATCTCGCTTCCGTCATTTCTTTTAGTATTTAGAATTTTTAAAATTAACTAGATTTTATGTATTAAATCCTTTCTTAGTTGAAATATTAGAAAATTTTACTATTTAGAAAATGAAAAGGAAAAAAGACTTTACTTCTCAAGAAATAATTACATGTTGAATAAAATTGAACTTATAATGCAAAAGCAACCTTATGTAAGGACTTTCGAAAATACAATTATAAAGAGAAGTCTGATGCACAAAGTATCCCGTGTTAACATGGTCTGGGGCAAGATCACATCCCAAGGAGTGCGATATTGACAACCTACAATAATATAGGCATTTGTGGTCGTTTCCACTAATTTTGATGAGTCTTTCTTTGTTTGGTGGCATAACAATTCCTTAATGACCAA
>JAPFFP010043481.1:0-13200 GCA_026153255.1 Solanum medicagineum | reverse complement strand
AGAAATCACGCACAATATGGATAGAACGAGCATAGTTATAGGTTGGTTCTCCCGAGCCTTATCGGCAACGGGTGCCGATCCGCCCTACGGGAATTTGGGGCGTGACAAAACCAACCCAGTGGTGATCTACAATGTCTCCCATAAAGAGCCTCAAAAGGAGCCATACCAGTGCTAGAGTGATGGCTGTTGTTGTAGACAAACACAATCAATGGAAGGTGATCATCCCAACTACCTTTAAGCTCCAAGATACAAGCCCTAAGCATATCCTCAAGTGTTTGAATTATTATTTTGGCTTGGCCATCTGTTTGAGGGTGAAAGATCGTACTAAGATGAACTTTTGTACCAAGATCCCTTTGAAAGGACTTCCAAAAGTATAAAGTGAATATGCACCACGATCTGATATGATGGATAAAAGAACCCCATGTAACCTCACTAGTTCATGGATGTACAATTTACATACTCTTCAGCCCTATATGTAGTCTTAACCGGTAGAAAATGAGCCGATTTCATCATCCTATCAGCCACCACCCATATGAAATCAAAACCTTTTCTAGTCTTGGGCAACCCAACCACAAAATCCATATTAATCACTTCCCACTTCCAAGTAGGAATTTCTATGCCTTGGGTTAGGCCACTCAACCTTTGATGTTCGGCTTTGACTTGTAGACAACTATGGCAACCAGAAACAAATTTGGCAATGTCTCTCTTCATGCCTCCCCACCAATACACATCCCTCAAGTCTCTATATATTTTAGTGGAACTGGGGTTGATAGAGTAAGAAGAATTATGGGCCTCATCAAGGATTTTATCCCTCAAACCATCAACACAAGGCATACACAACCTACCTTGGTACGTAAGGGCACCATATCTCCCTTGGGAGAAAACCTCTACTTTGCCCTCTTTCACCAAGGCCTTCAATTCAAGCAAGGGGAAGTCAAGATATTGTTTTGCTATCACCTCATCAACCAATAAAGATTTGGAACCATCAATAACAACCATACTATCACCCACTTCTTCCAATCTAACCCACAATCTAGCTAATTGATACACCTCCCTAGCCATCTCCCTATCACCACCATCAACATGAGCTAGGCTACCCATAGACACCCGACTCAAAGCATCTGCCACAACATTTGCCTTACTGGGATGGTAATACACACTCATGTCATAGTCCTTAAGAAGTTCTCGCCACCTTCTTTGCCTAAAGTTGAGATCCTTTTGGGTGAAGACATATTGGAGGCTCTAATGATTGGTAAAGACATCAACATGCACCCTGTACAAATAATGATGCCAAATCTTTAATGCAAACACCATGGCGGCCACTTCAAGATCATTGCAGGGTAGTTCTTTTCAGGCACTTTGAGTTGCCTAGAAGCATAGGCTATGACCTTACCATTTTGCATTAGCACACAACCCAAATCAACTCTAGATGCATCACAATACACAACAAAATCCTCAAGCCTATCTAGTAGTGACAATATAGGAGCGGACACAAGTCTATCCTTCAATGTTTGGAAGCTTCTCTCACATTCATCGGTCCACACAAACTTAATCTTCTTTTGAGTCAATTTTGTCATAGGGGAAGAAATGTAGGAGAACCCATTCAGAAACCTTCTGGAGTAGCCCACAAGGCCCAAGAAACTCCTAATATCTGACGGGATCAATGGTTTAGGCCAATTTTGAATCACATCGGTCTTCTTATGGTCCACCTTAATACCATCCCCCGACACCATATGACCCAAGAATGCAACCTCCTTCAACCAAAATTCACACTTTTCATCTTTAGCATACAATCTCTCCTCCCTCAACCAAAATTCACACTTTTCATCTTTAGCATACAATCTCTCCTCCCTCAATCTTTGTAACACTACCCTCAAATGACCTATATGCTCCTCCCTACTATGTGAATAGATCAAATATCATCAATGAAAACCACAACAAAGGAATCAAGGTAGGGTTTGAAGACCCTATTCATTAGGTCCATGAAGATAGCAGGTGCATTAGTCAGCCCAAAGGACATCACCACAAATTCATAATGCCCATATCTAGTCCGAAAAGCTGTCTTAGGAATACCACACTCCCCCACCTTCACTTGATGGTACACGGATAGAAGATCAATCTTAGAGAAAAAGCTAGCTCCTTGCAATTGGTCAAACAAGTCATAATTCTTGGAAGAGGAGGTCTATTCTTTATAGTGACCCTATAGAGTTGCCGATAGTCAATGCACATTCTAAGTGACCCATCCTTCTTCTTTACAAACAACACCGGTGCACCCCAAGGTGATTGGCTAGGTCTAATAAATCCTTTCTCCAACAAATCTTTCAATTAATCCGTTAACTCTTTCAACTCTGCCGGGGCCATCCGGTAAGGGGGGATGGAAATAGGTTGAGTATCAGGAAGGAGATCTATGCCAAAATGGAAGGAGATCTATGCCAAAATCTATCTCCCTTTCAAGAGGGACACCGGGAAGGTTATTTGGGAAGACATCAAGAAACTCATTTACAATTGAAACCGACTCAATGGAAGGGACTTTGGACTCCACATCTTTAACCCTCACAAGATGATACAAACACCCCGTAGAAATCAACTTATTGGCTTTAATACAAGAGATGAACGTACCCTTTACCACCACATCATGACTTTCCCACACAAGGATGGGTTCATTAGGGAATTGAAACTTGACCCTACGGGTTCTATAATCAATAGAAGCATAGTATGCACGCAACTTATCCATCCCAAGAATAACATCAAAATCAACCATATCTAATTCAATAAGATCACAAGGTAAGATTTTATGCAAGATGCAAATCGGACAATTTCTATACACTTTTCTAGCAACAATAGATACACCAACAGGAGTATACACCTCGTAAGACTCATGCAAAAACTCAGACTAAACATGAAAATTTTTAGCAACAAAAAGGGTAACAAAGGAGAGGGTGGCACTCGGATCAATCAAAGCATACACATCACAGTGAAAGATTTTCAACATACCGGTAACAACATCGGGGATCTCACCAACCCCTTGCCTCCCATGTTGAGCATAAAACCGATTGTGCCTTGGGGCACTACCTTGAGGACCACCTCTACCTAATGGAACCGCATTTGCACCCGAGACTTTGCCACGGTTTCTTGAATCTATCTTCTTGTGACCAAGCTCCCTATAACCAAAGCATGCATTAGAACCCTTTAAACACGGACCATTATGACTCTTCCCACATCTAGGGCACACATTCATAAGAGCCATACCACCAATACCTTGAGGCCTAGGGAAGTCATTGGCAAACCCCCTATAAGTAGCATGAGAAGGATCTTGACCTTGATGGAACCTAGCTCCCCTTTAGAACTTATGCTCAAAACGGGCCTTCTTGGCCTCATGGCCCCTCCCCTTTCTTAACTTTTTCTCCTCCATTTGCTCGACATATGTCATCAACCGAGACAAGTTCATGTCACCAATTAGTAAGGTGGATCGACATTCTTCACTCACTAAGTCGGAGACCCCCATCACAAATTTATTCATCCTAGATCTAGAATCGACCACCAAATGAGGAGCATACTTTGAAAGTTGATTAAACTTGAGGGCATACTCCCTCATACTCATAGCACCTTGTTTCAAGTTCATAAACTCTACCAACTTTGCTTCCCTAAGCTCAAGAGGGAAAAACCGATTAAGGAAAGCCAATTTGAACTCCTCCCAAAATATCACATAATCATTTCCCTTCTCCCCCTTCCATTGATCATACCAAATTTGGGCTTCCCCTTTGCGTTGGTACGCCGCCAACTTTGCCTTTTCATTCAACCCAACACCCATAAGATTTTGTAGACCTTATCAATGAACTCTTGTTGATCTTCATCCACCTTTGACCCATAGAAAATCGGAGGATTCATCCTCATGAAGTACCTTACCCCAGCTCCCGGGCTAGTAGCATGAGGGGCTTAGGCCCCTTGACAGACTCGGTTGGCCACCACTTGGGCAAGCATAGTGAGAGCATCCAGGAGCTCACCATTGGTAGGTTGCTCTTCGGGTGTTTGGGCCTGTCTTCCTCTAGTGCTTGGCATGATATAGCATAGCAAAGAATAATCATTAGGGGGAAAAGACTTACCACAACTCTATAGCACGACTTAGAACATGAAGAAGGGAAACATTTCCTAAAACGCCTCATAGCCTCCTATTCATGGTCATGGCGCGCTTCACAACCATGAATATGATTCTAATCGGCAGGGCATGTTGGACTCCGATAATCTATCAAACTAGTTCTTTGATACCAAGTTTCTCACAACCCAAGCCTAGGGCCTAGACGTGACACGGCGAATGGGGAAGCCGAAGGAACCCCAAACAAGCCTCTTAAGTTGTCATTACACATCATTGGTCACGGAAGCATATAAGAGATATGAAAGAGTAAGAATAGGGGTCAAAGGGCTATGGGGAGAGCTTGCATAACATCATAATCAAGAGACAAGAGTCAAAGCTCATATCATAGATGGTAGGTCCAATAAACACCTCTAATACATACACAAGAGCGGGGGCCAAGACAAAGAAACCGGGCTCACCTTTATAGTCAAATTAGAACATAAAGAGGAATGTCTCAATACATAACAATAGAACATAGAATAAGCTCCCCGAAATGGAGGATTCACCAACTAGCTTGAGTATCATCGAACTAACCACATGGAGAAGGATGAGCAACTTGTTGATGATGCCGCCCCATCACCTAGGTGGAGAAGTACAAACCATTCACTCGGTTGATGAGTACGAACCCCTATCTCGGTTAGTAATGATGACACCCCAACACTAGGTGGATAAATACAAACCTTTCACTCGGTTGATGAATACAAACCCCCCATCTCGGTTAGTGATGATGCCACCCCAACACTAGGTAGATAAGTACAAACCCTTCACTCGGTTGATGAGTACAAACCCCCATATCGGTTAGTAATGATGCCACCCCAATACTAGGTGGATAAGTACAAACCCTTCACTCAGGTGATGAGTACAAACTCCCATCTCAGTTATTCAGGTTCCTAGACCCCCCGAATTGGGCATGGCTTAATGCAACATGTTATATAGGATATATCATATACATAAGTTTATTTCATCATCATAACATCAATCATATCATATCTCATGCTTTGGACCTTCAATTCCTCAAGAAACCATAGCCGGACATTTTAACAAACACTTAGAGGGTGTGAAATGGTAGTATAAAACCATGCAATTTAGAGATAAAATCATGCAAGAAAATCCCATGTAAAACCATCAATCAATACCTTGCAACACCCTCAAGCAATATAAATTAAAACCTCTCATCAAATCTTACATTAGATCCAAGATTTATAGCTCAAACATAGCAAACAGTCACAACTTTACCCAAATTTAACATAGTTTGTAAACATGTTCATAATAGTAAACCCATTTGTAAAATCAACTTTAAATCATGCAAATTGAGTAAAAAGAAGATTAGGGCACCATGGGTGTAAGGGCCCAATGGCTAAAACCTACATACCTTAGCTATGAAGAAACTCTTGATGAAGATTGAAAATGGAGGCTTGAAGCTTGATGCTAATCCTTAGTTTCGGATGAGAGTTTCGAGACTTGAATTTTGGAATGAAAATATGGCTAAGTGTTTGAGTGAATATTGAGAAATATTTAGGATGATACAGGGGTGAAAAATGACTAAGTATGAGTAAAAACACATTTGGAAACACTTGGGCCCACCACTTACAAAAATTCTGGGCAAAGTAAAAAAAATAGCTTCCAGTTTTACATTGGTGCGCATCGCAGAAGAGGCGCACACAACTCTCTGGAATTTGCATTTTCGGAATTCATAATTACTAATCTTTCGCTCTTAAATCGGGATTAGACCTTTTTTTCTCTAATTTTGACCCCCTGAATAAGAATATAAAGTCAGATTTTTGAAATTGCGCACAAATTTTGAGATATATTAAAATTAAAATTTCAGGCATTCCGAGACACATTTTGGGCACTTTGGGGTTGTTTCATCACCACAACAAGAATCTTCATGAACCAAACTAGCCACGAGATGGAGGATGGATAAGAGCTCTGATACCTATATGGTTAGATCGAGTAGGCAAAACGTGTGCTTTGTACTTTGAATTTACTAAGTTTGCGATATGCAATGCAACAAGGAAATCATAGGTCACAACATACAAGATGCATAAATATGTACAAGAGAAATGAGCTCGATATGATATGAATGGTAATTACCTTAATTAAATCATGCATAGAGGAAAGTCAAATATGATAACCATGACACATACATATATGTGGGAAATAAACCTTAATCGACACATAAAATCATGTGAGCTACTATGTGAAATTCTGATATTGCTTCTACACCGAAAAAGGAGGTGTCTGCTTACCAAGGTAGACTATACCTCAACTTATGGAGCTATGTTGTGGATCCACCTACTAGTACACAAATCCTACGATGGTACGTATTTAAGGAACAATAAAAAGCTACCAAGATCCTCTCGGAGCTAAGTCTAGTCCCACGAGATACGTAAATATAAACATAGACATATCATAAATAAGCTCATAAATCAGATACCATGACAAGAGTAACTTATTAAAATTATAATCATCATAAGAAGGACTTCATAATTTTCATAATATTAGTAATTTTTCGTGGAATTATAACATATTTGTTAGCTCTCAACTTACATATCATAAGGTAGAACCTTCCATCAAACTCCATCATGTAACTTTAGTTCAAAACAAGGTGGGTTCAGGTATAGAGACTTAAAAATCATGAAATGGAAGAGCAATATGCATAAGCAAGATAAATCATGATCATTTGAAAAGATTCTAACAACCCACCATAGACAAGAGAAAAAGCTTAGTTAGGGAACCATGAAATCCTCATCTAAATCATAAATTTCTCAAGTTTTTTCATTGCATAATAGCGTATAAAGGTAGAATATCATAAAATAATTCATAATATCATCAAATGAAAAGAGTTCATACAATTTCATAAACCATTACCATGACTTGTAATAGATGAAAAAGAGAGACAATTGAGTTTGTGGAGGAAGGCTCCACAAATCAAAGCCCACATACCTTGGCATGATTTATAGATGCAATCTTGTTGGAAATGGAAAAAAAAATCTGACCCTAACTTGGACTCTTCTCTTGAATGCCTTGGGGGATCTTGGGAGTGTTTTAGACTTAGATTATTTGGAAATGAAGTGGGTTACGGTAGTTTAGGGATGGAAAGGGCTTATTTTGGGGGCTTAAATGATATAGCATAGGCATAAGATATTAGGAATTATAAAAAATACCCAATCTAAAAAATTTGTTGGACCAGACCACGAGACCCCAATTAGAGTTGTGGTCCAGTCCAATGGGCCATGGAATGTGGGTCTCGTCCTGTTAGTTTTTAACCCTTTTGAAGCCTTCTCTGGAGCTCCATCCACGAGACCATACACCAGAAGCCTTGTTTTTCCATTATATGAGGCTGCCATTCCACAAGCAGAATTATGGCTCGTGGAATCATCTACGACTTGTGAACATCTTCGTACGTCGATGTTTCCTTCAACTTAGCCTACTGAAATTTAACCCCTAGACCCACAAAACCTAGATACATCCCATATTACCTTTCATGGGCCATATACCCCACTCGTGAATTTCCACTTACACTTGCTAAAATTTTCAAACTTCTATTTCACCTGCACTATTCATACCTTCAATTATGTGGGGCCTTGAAAATTTACACTGATCCAACAATATATCTACAAATAGTGATTTTTCTTTCTTTGTGAAAAGTAGATAAGCTTGAAAGAAGATGAAGAGTGATTTTTCTTTCTTTTGGGTGATTCGATGCCTCGATTACGGGGAATTATTGTGCGATCTAGTTGGAATGATTGAAAAGTGTTGGAGAGCTTTCGTTTGAGGTAAGTTTGTGCTTTTATCTATTGTTGTAGCTCTTTTTTTTAGCCTTCTGTAACGACCACAAAAAGTGCCCGAAAATGTGCCTCGAAAATGCACAGAATCGTAATTTTTATATATCTCAAAATTCATGCGTGATATTAAAGTTGGACTTTATATTCTTGTTTAGGGGGAAATATTGAGTGGGAAATGGGTCTAACCTAAATTGTAGAGCAGTCATAGAAAAATTCAAAATTTCAAGTGAGCAATAAAAACAGTGTGTGTGCGCGCCCCTAGCACAACGTGGTTGGGGCGCGCCACTGTCTTATTTTGTGCGCATATATTTTATTCTGGTCCAAGACTTTTGGGTCTTGGGCCTAAACCTTCCCATACGTGAAAATAGCTATACTTAGCCATATTTCATTTTCATATCATAGAAGACATTCCCCAATACTCTCTCAAACACTTAGACAAATATTTCACCCAATTCAAGTGTCCCAAACTCACTTTCGGGCCTCAAGAAACTCATTCAAGCTTCAAGCTCTTATTCAAATCTAAGTCAAGCTTATTCATGTTGTTTAAGACCTTCATGGGTCCCCTACATCAAATCAAGTTCAAAAGAATTTCCATTAGTTAAGTTTTGCACTAGTACCGGTAGCAGGGTCAACTTTAAAGGGGAATATCTCTTAGCACCCAAAGAATTGGGTATCCCACGACCTACCAAATTAAAGCTCTTTGAATTAGCTTTTCAATGTGCTTAGTTTCACCTTATTTAGAGTTCGGATGAAGAAGTTATGCCCATTTTTGTAGAACTTGTATGTGTAGAGGTATGTACGGGATTTTGCCAATTCCGCCTTATTAATGGCATTCCGTAAATTTAGTCATTTCTATTGGTATTTTGGGAATTCTATGCTATCTTAACACCTCCTAAAGACCTAAACCTATTCCTAAAGATCGAATTCACTCCTCCCAATCGGAATACACTCTCAAATTCAAGGAAACTCAAAAGCAATCTTTGGATTCCAAGACCTACTTCCAAAGTACAAGTCTTTCACAACTCAATTTCAAGAAATTAAAGGTCTAAGGTATGTTGGTTTCATTCATGGGTACGTTTCACTCATGAAGCCCAATCTTCCATTTCTATGAAAGTTACACGTTTCCAAGTTGTGTTGCTTATGGGTATTATTCATTAGAGATTATGATCATATACTACATTGAAATTTTACGAAAGTTTGGTTGAAAGTACATGATTACTTATTTTAAGCCTATACCATGATATGATTTACCTATTATGATTATGCATGTTTTAAGCTACAGAACTATGATCTCTCTTAATATTTGATGAGGGTTTTCAATGTATTTTGCAAGATAGTATTACTAAGTATTGGTGGTTTGTTTTACTTTATGTTTTCTTGCATGATTTCACTCTTGAATTGCATGATTTTACACTAGTACTACACACCCGCCCAAGTGTTTGATAAAATGACTGGTTATTATTTCTTGAGGAATTGAAGGTCCAATGCATGTTTTATGAGTTGAATGACTATATGATTATGAAGTGATGAAGAAATGATGAAGAAATGAATGTATGTATATGGTATTCTCTATATAGTGTTGGAATGTGCCCATGCCCTAATTGGGGGTTGCGCACTGGGTAACCTTGTCAAGGGGTTGTACCTTGATAACCTATCGGAGATTTGTACTCTGGCACCACGGGTGGTAGGGTATGACTATCTATTAACCTTGTTGGGGGATTTTTACCCATCAACCTATCAGGGGATTTGTACTCCAGCACCACCGGTCGTAGGGTGCAACGATCCACTAACCTATCGGGGGGTTTGTACTTCGGCACCATAGGTGGTAGGGTGCGATGATCCACCAACCTATCTGGGGGTTCGTACTCCGGCACCACGGGTGGTAGGGTGTGATGATCTACTAACCTATTGGGTGCTTTGTACTTCGGCACCATAGGTGGTAGGGTGCGATAATTCACCAACCTATTGATGGGGTTTGTACCTCAATCACCAAGGGTGGTAGGGTGTGATGATCCACCAATAGTTTAATGGTCTCTTTTTACACATATGTTATGTTCTATATAAACATGTTTTACTAGAAGCATCATTCATACACGCCATATTATTATTACACTTTTTATTGCTTATGATTATGTATTTTGCCTATGATGCCTATCTTTTGTTGTATTTCATCCTATATACTTAGTACATTCAAACGTACTAACGCATACTTTATGCCTACATGATGTTACCATGTAGGAACCGAAGCTCCTATTGATTCTTATCATGGCTAGACGGATTGTTTAAGTTAGCTTTTGGTGAGTCCTCATGTCAGGGGACAATATCTATCTTCTTTCATGCTTATGTTTAGACTACATCTTGTATATTTTGCAATACTTATGATTATGTGGGTGAGACCGGTTGCTTGTCTTGGCCCCCACTAAGTTCTATGTCTAGAGGTGTTCTTGGACAAGTTATGTATTATGCTTGAGCTTGACTCATTTATATTATTCAAGTGTTTAATTCTTTCCCTTAGTCCCAATTTCCCTTGTTTATGTTTCTTATATTGTTTTGTCTTGCTTTCGCGACCAATGATGTGTGTATGATATGCTAAGAGGCTTGTTTGGGGTTCCTTCGGGTTCCCCATTCGCCGGTCACGTCTAGGCCCTAAGCTTGAGTCGAGACAAAGATGGTATCAGAGCACTAGGTCATTAGATCCTCGGAGTCCAACACACCACGTTGATTAGAGCCTTATTCATGGTTGTGTTGTGCACCACAACTATGAGTAGGAGGCTATGAGACATTTTAGGAAATATTTCCTTTCTTCATAGTCTATGTCATGTTTTAGAAGTGAGATAGGGCTTTCCCCTCTAACGAATGTTTTTTCTTTTTCTAGTTGATCATGCCGCTTCAAAGAGGGAGGCAAAGGAAGGTAAGTTGAAGGTTTTGATTTGATGGATCTGGGTTCTGCTATTCCTTTCATTATTACTTTTGTTGGCTAGTGGGCTTCTTGTGTGCCTGAGTTATTACGTGAACCATTGATGTCTACCCACCTTGTTGAGTCTATTGTTATTGGGAAGTTCATAGGTATTGTCCCATGTTCATATTGCATTAGGTCTTGCCTTGTGACTCATTGGATTTGATGTAGTGGATTTGATGTTATACTTGGGATGGAATAGTTGCATGCATGTTGTGTCCCCATGGATGGTAGGACCCTTAGAGTTGGATTCCGACTCCCTAATGAACCAGTCTTTGAGTGGGAGGTTGTCAAGTGGTTGTAAAAGAGGTAGGTCCATTCTTGTCTTAAGGTTTAATTGGTCTCTAAGTGTTACCCCATGTTCTTATTGCATAGGGTCTTGTTTTGTGATTTTGCTTTGACTTAGGTTATTGGATTGGAGGTCTTGAGGTGGTTTGACTACTTGCATAACATGCTTCCAATGAGTGTAGAACCTGTAAGGTTGTGATATGATGGTTAAGGATGGTCGGTCTATTTGGTCAACTACAATGGGTTAGTCACTTCTCTAAGATTGATCTTTGGTTTGGGTTTTGTCCCCAAGTGGGGATGAGAGTAGGTGATATCCCTAAGTGACTTTTCGGACTAGGAGTGAGCATTTTGAGTATTGGTGGAGTTTCTTGGTTAACTTATACACCGGCTATGTTTATGGGTTTCATGTGTAGGATCTTAAAACCCTACCTCAACATGTTTGTGGTGGCCTCTAGTGGTGGAGCATTGATTTATTTAGAGCTTGTGAATCATTTGGGGGTAATGTTGCAAGTCTTGGACGATGAGAGGTTGTTTGCTAAATATAATAGGTGTGAGTTGAGGATAACAAGAAGGAGGTTAGAGCTCCTTAAGGATTGTGATATGAGTGTGCATTATTTCCCAGTTGAGGCTAATATTGTGGTTGATGCTCTAAGTAGGGTGTCTATGAGTAACCTTGCATATATGGATAATGGTGGCAAAGAGGAGACTAGTAGAGTCTATCGGTTGGTTAGATTTAAAGTTAGGTTGAGGGAAGTTGAGAGTGGTAGTATAGTGTTCATGGTGATTCCAATTTTCTTTGGTTAGAGAGGTCTAGTTAAGCAAGGCCTTGGTTCCGCCTTATTAGAGTTGGAAGCTTTGGGTAGAAGGATGGTGTAATGGAGGTTGTCTCCCAAGAGGGAGATGGTGGTTTGTGGTACCAAGTGGGCTATGTGTGTTTAAGGTTGACTAATGAGTTTATGGTTGACTAATGAGTTTATGGTTATGAGTCCTTATATAATGTAGAGGAATATTGGTAAGGTTGCATACGGATGAGAATTTCCTATGGATATGGGTGTGATTCGTCCGACTCTTCATGCTTCTAGGTTGAACGGATGTGTTGGTGACTCTAGTGTTATAGAACTCTTTGAGGTTGTGGGTGTTGTGGAGGATAAGTTAGCTTCGGAGAAGCTCCCGGTAGGGGTATTGGATGGAAAGGTAGAAGAGTTCATTAATAAGGATGTGGTGTTCGTCAAGGCCCTTTGGAAGAATCGTGAAGGCGAAAGTGTCTCTCAGGGAGCCGAAGCGGGCATGGAGGAGCAATATCCGTACCTCTTTCATTCTATTCAAGCTTATGATAACATGTCAAACTCCTTTTGTGATTTTTTATGCCTCATATTCCAGCGCTTAAGTCATTTGCATGCATTCATGTTTACATTGAGAAGGTTCATGGTGATTTTACACTTATGTTGAGATTTTGAAAATGGTGTTTTAAAGTGTATTGTGGTATTCTTGTTGGGGCTGACCTCTTTATGATTACTCTTCTCTTGTACGTTTCTTTGATATTCGAGGACGAATGTTCCTAAAGGGGAGATATTGTAACGACCCCAAAAGTGCTCAAACCTATCGGGGGGTTTGTACTCCGACACCACGGGTGGTGGGGTGCGACAATCCACCAACCTATTGGGGGGTTTGTACTTCGGCACCATAGGTGGTAGGGTGCGACGATCCACCAACCTATCGGGGGCTTTGTATTCTGGCACCAAAGGTGGTAGGGTGCGACGATCCACCAACCTATTGACGAGGTTTGTACCTCAAGTATCAAGGGTGGTAGGGTGTGATGATCCACCAATAGTTTAATGGTCTCTTCTTACACATACGTTATGGTCTATATAAGCATGTTTTACTACAAGCATCATTCATACACGCCATATTGTTGTACACTATTCATTTCTTATGATTATGCATTTTGCCTATGATGTCTATCTCTTGTTGCATTGCATCCTACATACTTAGTACATTCAAACTTACTAACGCATACTCTATGCCTACATGATGTT
>JAPFFP010043480.1:0-13201 GCA_026153255.1 Solanum medicagineum | reverse complement strand
GCAAGATACCTCCCACATGGACCAATCAAGACACACCAAACCACATGACCCCACTAGAATTTAATCTTAAGGACCAACCTTAGATGAAAATTTACATTTGGTCCCAAACTTTATCAAATTAAACCAATTAAGGACTTACGGTTCCTAACTCACAGGTTATAAATTACAGGTTCTAACAAATCTAGAGTTTCAAATCCAGTTTTCTCCTATAAATGAAGGTCATTGAGAATCGATCAAGGGACATCAGAAAGATATACGAGAAAGAAAGTGAAAAAAATGAGGAATTAGGGGAAAAAAAGAAACAGAGAATAGCTTCCAAATCACAAGAGAAAACGAAGCATAAACATTTTCAAGGGTTGTATGTAGAGAGTTATTCATCCTTTTGTCGTAGTCTTTTTGTCTTTGCCCCCTAAGTTCGAGATTGGAGAAAGTTCAAAATTGAAATCTTTGACGCTGAAGTCCCAGTTCGCTGTCCTCAAAAAGATAATATGCTTATTCTTAATTTGGTTTCTTTTAGATTGATAAAATGTTAATCCTATAGAAATAATCATTTTAGAACTTTGCTGGTTGTGTGTTATGTTGTTATCATTTTAGCATTGTTAGGAGTGTTGCGAATAAGCAGGTAGCTCTTCGTCAACATGTCTGCTTGAGCTGCCTGCTTCTTCGACGCTATTATATGGGACCCGCAAAAATAATTTGCCGGTTCATTAATTTCACATTTTCAAAGCAACTTGATTATATTCCTTCAGCTCTTTCAATTATGATTTTACAATATTAGCCCTAATAAATTATTTTTGTGAGTTCCTTAATTTAATATTTCCAAAGCAGCTTGATTATATTTCTTTAGCTGCTTCAATTATGATTTTACAATATCAACCCTGATAAACTATTTTTGAGAATAAATAGGAAACTCTCTTCCAACATGCCTGCTTCTTCGAAACTATTTTATGGGACCTGCAAAAATAACCTACGGGTTTCTTATTTAGTATTTTCAAAGAATCTTTATTATATTACTTCAGCTACTTGCAAGTCTAATAATTAATAACTTAAAAATTTTAAATGCATATAAAAGATCTATTTGCTTAAAAAAAAATGAGATAAAAAAATATGTCGAGCCCGTTTGAGCACGGGGCTCAACTTTTCACCTTCTCCGTCATATATATATATATAAAATCTAATTTAGTCATTCGATTGAATGATCGAACGACCCAGATTAATTCAGCCTTTCTCTCTAACCTAAAACACTCCACTGTCTCCATGATTCTTCTTTCTCCCTTCCCATGAAATCACTCATTTTCAAAAGAAAACAACTTCCGACATTGCTTTTGTCTTTCCCCAACAGATCCATCACTTCCTAATTTTTGAAAAAACTCAGACCTAGCCCGTCATATTCTTCCTCTTCTCTTCTCACCACCAAAAATGACAGCCACGATGCCTCCCCTTTACTTTTCCTTGTCACCGTTAGCCATATCCCCAAAGCTCTCTTCATTTTAACCATGTTTTCATCAAGATATTTTTAGAACAAACTGAAGGACGAAGTACCTTTTTCGAATCTCTGACCTGAAAAATAAAATTTTTTCAAGATTCTTGCAACCATTACATTTCCCAAAGGTTCTCACTGATTTTTGAGGTTTCAAATCTGGAGATTCAGATCAAGACTTCTCCTATAAATGAAGGCCATTGAGAATCGATCAAGGGACATCAAAAAGAAGTACGAGAAAAAGAGTAAAAAAATGAGGAATTAGAAAAGAGAGAGAGAGAGAGATCGAGAATAACTTCCAAATCATAGGAGAAAACAGAGCATAAACATTTTTAAGGGTTCTATTTAGAGATTTATTCATCCTTTTGTTGTAGTGTTTCCATCATTGCCCCTTATGTTCGAGATTGAAGGAAGTTCAAAATCAAAATCTTTGACGTTGAAGTCCTAGTTCACTTCCCTCAAAAAGGTAATATCCTTAATGTTATTTTGGTTTCTTTTAGAATGATAAAGTATTAATCCTATTGAAACAATCGTTTCAAATCTTTACTGAGTGTCTGTTATGTTATCATTTTAGCATTGTTATGGTTGTTGCGAATAAGCAGGCAACTCTCCATCAACACGTCTGGTTAAGCTGCCTGCTT
Organism: Solanum medicagineum; assembly: GCA_026153255.1. Taxonomy (NCBI): domain Eukaryota; kingdom Viridiplantae; phylum Streptophyta; class Magnoliopsida; order Solanales; family Solanaceae; genus Solanum; species Solanum medicagineum. The sequence goes on along the minus strand of JAPFFP010043480.1, from coordinate 11,080 downwards.
TTTCGCCCCTATTATATGGGACCCACAAAAATAATTTACGGGTTCATTAATTTAATATTTTCAAAGCATCTTGATTATATTCCTTGTGCTGCTTCAATTATAATTTTACAATGTTAGCCCTAATAAATTATTTTTATGAGTTTCTTAATTTAATATTTTCAAAGCAGCTTGATTATATTTTGTTCAGCTGCTTCAATTATGATTTTACAATATTAGCCCTTATAAATTATTTTGCGAATAAACATGCAGCACTCTACCAACATAACTACTTCTTGGTCGCTATTATATGGGACCTACAAAAATAACTTGTGGGTTTCTTAATTTAATATTTTCAAAGCAATTTCATTTTATTTCTGCAGCTTCTTGTTAGTCTAATAATTAATTGGTTAGAAATTTTAAAATGCATTTAAAAAATCTATTCGCATCATAAAAATTGAGATAAAAAATATATGTTGGGCCCGCACTCACACGGGGCTCGTGGCTAATGTGTGTGTGTGTGTATGTGTATTTATGGGTCCTATATGATAAAGGAGTAGAAGCAGGCAGCTCAAGCAGGCACGTCAACGAAGAGCTTCCTGCTTTGGAGGATTTTGATAGGTTTGGTGGTTGTAAGGGGCAAGTCACACTTATTTATATAGATATATATTAATTTATTTTAGCCGTCCAATTAAATTATCGGACGACCCAGATTAACTCAGTTTTTCTCTCTAACCTAAAACACTCCACCATCTCTGTCATTATTCTTTCTTCCTTCCCCCACGAAATCACTCCGTTCCAGAAGAAAATAACTTTTAACGTTGCTTTTCCCCTTACCAACAGACCCATCACTTCCTAATTTCCCAAAAAAACTCAAAGACGTAGCACCTCATCTTCTTCCTCTTCTCTTCTCACCCCAAAACATGGCAGCCACTAAGCAACTCTATGCTGCCCCTTTACTTTTCCCCATCACTGTTAGCCATATCCCCAAGCCCCTCTTTGTCTTAACCATGGTTTCATCAAGATATTCGTAGGAAAAACTAAAGGACGAAGTATATATTTCGAATCTCTAGCCTGAAAAGTGCACTTTTTTCAAGTTTCTTGCAACCATTGCATTGCACAAAGGTTCTCACTGATTTCAGGGGTTCCAAATCTAGATTTTCAATACTGTATTTCTCCTATAAATGAAGGTCATTGAGAATCGACAAGGGACATCTGAAAGAGATACGAGAAAGAATTTTTTTAAAAATACAAGGAATTAGGGAAAATAAAAGAGAGATCGAGAATAGCTTCCAAATCACGGGAGAAAATAGAGCATAAACATTTTTAAGGGTTCTATTTAGAGAGTTATTTCATCCTATTATTTTAGTCTTTCCGTCTTTCCCCCAAAGTTTGAGATTTGAAAAAGTTCAAAATTGAAATCTTTGACGTTGAAGTGCTAGTTCGCTGCCCTCAAAAAGGTAATATCCATATTCTTATTTTGGTTTCTTTTAAAATGAAAAAGTGTTAATCCTGTTGAAATAATCATTTTTGAACTTTGTTGAGTGTGTTAATGTTGTTACTCTCTCCTTCTCAAATTAATTAAATTTTTTAGGCTTTTTTCAAAGTTCAAGATAAATGTTTGAAACTTTTTCCATATTTTTCCTTTTATTTATTGAACTTTTACATTTTCTAGGAAATAAATTACATTATATATTTATGATTTTAAAAAGGGCAATAGTGGAAAGTATTGTGTAAAGTTGTCTTTGAATGTTTTTTTTAATATGCGTGCATTACCTTACAAATTCAGTTAATATGAGACAGAGGGAGTATCATTTTAGCATTGTTATGAGTGTTGCGAATAAGCAGGCAACTCTCCATCAACATGTCTGCTTGAGCTTTCTGCTTTTTCGCACTATTATATGGGATCCGCAAAAATAATTCACAGGTTCATCAATTTAATATTTCCAAAGAAGCTTGATTATAGTCCTTAAGCTCTTTCAACTATGATTTTACAATATTAGCACCTATATTTTATTTTTGTGAGTTCCTTAATTTAATATTTTAAAAGCAGCTTGATTATATTTCTCCAGCTGCTTCAATTATGATTTTACAATATCAGCCTTGATAAACTATTCTGCGAATAAACAGGCTGCTCCCTACCAATATGGCTGCTTCTTTACTGCTATTATATGGGACTCGCAAAAATAACCTGCGAATTTCTTCATTTAATATTTCTAAAGCAGCTTGATTATATTTCTTTAGCTGCTTGAAAGTCTAATAATTAATAACTTAAAAAATTTTAAATGCATAAAAAAATCTATTCGCATCACAAAAATAAAATAAAAAAATATATGTTGGGCCCGTGTGTATATATATATATATATTAGTCGTCAGATTAAATGATTGGACGACCCATATTAACTCAACTTTTCTATCTAACCTAAAACACTCTACCATCTCTATCATTCTTCTTTCTCCCTTCCCCACGAAATCACTCCTTTTCAGAAGAAAACAACTTTCAATATTGATTTTCTCTTTCCCCAACAGACTCATCACTTCCTAATTTCCCAAAATACTCAAAGTCCTAGCCCATCATCTTCTTTCGCTTCTCTTCTCACCACAAAAGATGGCAGCCACTATGCCACCCTGTACTGCCCCTTTAATTTTTGCTATCACCGTCAGCCATATCCCCAAACCCCTCTTCGTTTTAACCATGGTTTCATCGAGATATTCGCAGGACAAGCTAAAGGATGAAGTAATTTTTTTAAATCGCCAGCCTGGAAAGGAGAATCTTTTCAAGATTCTTGAAACCATTGCATTTTATAATGGTTTCCACTGATTTTTGAGGTTTCAAATCTGGATTTTCAAATCCAGATATCTCCTATAAATGAAGGTCATTGAGAATCGATCAAGGGACATCAAAAAGAGACACGAAAAAAAGAGTAAAACAATAATGAATTAGAAAAACAAAAAGAGAGAGGTCGAGAATAGCTTCCAAATCATAGGAGAAAACAGAGCATAAACATTTTTAAGGGTTCTATTTAGAGAGTTATTTCATATTTTCGTTGTAGTCTTTCCGTCTTTGCCCCTAAGTTCGAGATTGGAAAAAGTTCAAACTCGAAATATTTGACGTTGAAGTCCTAGTTCACTGCCCTCAAAAAGGTAATATCCTTATTGTTATTTTGGTTTCTTCTAGAATGATAAAGTGTTAATCCTATTGAAATAATCGTTTCAGAACTTTGTTGGGTATCTGTTATGTTTTTATCATTTTACCATTTTTATGAGTGTTGCGTATAAGCAGGAAACTCTCCGTCACCATGTCTACTTAAGCTGCCTACTTTTTCGCTACTATTATATGAGACCCACAAAAAAAATTTGCGAGTTTGTTAATTTAATATTTTTAAAGTGTCTTGATAATATTTTTTCAGCTGCTTCAATCATAATTTTACAATATTAAACCTAATAAATTATTTTATGAGTTACTTAATTTAATATTTTCAAACCAACTTGATTATATTTCTTCAAGTGCTTCAATTATGATTTTACAATATTAGCCCTGTTAAATTATTTCACGAATAAATAGGCAGCACTTTACCAACATGTCTGTTTCTTAGGCCAATATTATATGGGAACCGCAAAAAACAATAACCTACGGGTTTCTTAATTTAATATTTCCAAAGCAGTTTCATTATATTTCTTCAGCTGCTTGTAAGTCTAATAATTAATAACTTACAAATTTTAAAATGCATATAAAAAATCTATTCACATCATAAACATTGAGATAAAAAGTATTTGTTTGGCCTGTGCTCGCATAGGGCTCGTGCCTAGTACACACACACACACACACATACACACACACACACACAGATATATATATATATATATATATATATATATATATATATATATATATCACTTTATTTTAGCCATCCGATTAAATTATTGGACTACCCAGATTAACTCAGCTTTTCCCTCTAACCTAATACACTCCACTATTTCCGTCATTATTCTTTCTACCTTCCCACGAAATTACTCCTTTTCAGAAGAAAAGAACTTTTAACATTGCTTTTCCCCTTTCCAATAGACCCATCACTTCCTAATTTCCCATAAAACCTCAAAGACATAGCGTCATCTTCTTCCTCTTCTCTTCTTACCATAAAAATGGCAGCCACTATGCCACTCTATGCCGCTCCTTTACTTTTCTCTGTCACTATTAGCCAAATCCCCAAACCCCTCTTCGTTTAAAGCATGGTTTCATCAAGATATCCCTAGGAAAAACTGAAGGACGAAGCAATATTTTCGAATCTCCAGCCTAGAAAGAAGACTTTTTTCAAGGTTCTTGCAACCATTGCATTGCACAAAGGTTCTCACTGATTTTTGGGGTTTCAAATCTAGATTTTCAAATTCATATTTCTCCTATAACATAAGTTCATTGAGAATGATCAAGGTATATATCAGAAAGAGATATGAGAAAGAAAGTAAAAAAAAATGAGGAATTAAGGAAAAAAGAGAGATCGTGAATAGCTTCCAAATCACAGGAGAAAACAAAGCATAAACATTTTAAGGATTCTATTTAGAGAGATATTTCATCCTTTTGTTGTAGTCTTTCCATCTTTTCCCCCATGTTCGATATTTGAGAAAGTTCAAAATTGAAATGACGTTGAAGTCCTAGTTTGCTGCCTTGAAAAAGGTAATATCCTTATTCTTATTTTGGTTTCTTTTAAAATGATAAAGTGTTACTCCTATTGAAATAATCGTTTTAGAACTTTGCTGGGTGTCTGTTATATCGTTATCATTTTAGCATTGTTATGAGTGTTGTGAATAAGCAGGCAACTCTCCGTCAACATGCCTGCTTGAGCTGTCTGCTTTTTCGCCGCTATTATATGGGACCCGCAAAAATGATTTGTGGGTTCATTAATTTAATATTTTCAAAGAAATTTTATTATATTCCTTCGGCTCTTTCAATTATGATTTTACAATATTAGCCTTAATAGATTGTTTTTGTGGGTTCCTTATTTTAATATTTTCAAAGCAACTTGATTATATTTCTTTAACTGCTTCAATTATTAATTTACAATATCAGCCTTGATAAACTATTTTGCAAATAAACAGGCAACTCTCTGCCAACATGCTAGCTTCTTCGCCGCTATTATATGGGACACGCAAAAATAATTTGAAGGTTTCTTAATTTAATATTTTCAAAGCAATTTCATTATGTTTCTTCAGCTACTTGTTAGTCTAATAATTAATAACTTAAAATTTTAAAATGCATATAAAAAATCTATTTGCATCACGAAAATTGAGATAAAAAATATTTGTTGGGCCTGTCATGAGCACAGGACTCAGCTTTTCACCGTCTCCGTCATATATATATATATATCAATCTATTTTAGTTGTCCGATTAATCGATAAAACAACCCGAATTAACTCAGTTTTTCTCTCTAACCTTAAACACTTCACCATCTTCGTCATTCTTCTTTCTCCCTTCCCCATGAAATCACTCATTTTCAGAAGAAAACAACTTTCAATGTTGCTTTTCTCTTTCCCCAACAGATCCATCACTTCCTAATTTCCCAAAAAACTCAAAGACCCACCCTTTACTTTTCCCTGTCTCTGCTAGCCATATCCCCAAACCTCACTTCATTTTAACCATGGTTTCATCAAGATATTCGTAGGACAAACTGAAGGACGAAGTAATGTTTTTGAATCTCTTGCCTGAAAATTAGACTTTTTTCAAGATTCTTGCCACCATTGCATTGCACAAAGGTTTTCACTGATTTTTGGGGTTTCAAATATGGATTTTCAAACCTGGATTTCTCCTATAAATGAAGGTCATTGAGAATCGATCAAGGGACATCAAAAAGAGATACGAGAAAGAGAGTAAAAAAACTAGGAATTAGAGAGAGAGAGAGAGAGAGAGAGAGAGAGAGAGAGAGAATAGCTTCTAAATCACAAAAGAAAACATAGCATAAACATTTTTAAGGGTTCTATTTAGAGAGTTATTTCATCCTTTTGTTGTATTCTCTCCGTCTTTGACCCTAAGTTCTAGATTGGAGAAAGTTCAAAATCGAAATCTTTGACGTTGAAGTCCTAGTTCTCTGCCCTCAAAAAGGTAATATCCTTATTCATATTGTGGTTTCTTTTAGAATGATAAAGTGTTAATCTTGTTGAAATAATCATTTTAGAACTTTGTTAGGTGTCGGTTATGTCGTTATCATATTAGCATTGTTATAATTTGCTGCTCTTGGTGATTCACTCTCTACCCTGCGTTTATTTTTTTTTTTTTTTTTTTTTTTTTTTTTTTTTAAATTTTTTTAATTGGGTTCCCTTTTTTATTTCCTTTTTTTTTTTTTCTCTTTCCTTTCTTACTATTTTTTTTTTTTTGTTCTTGAATTTTGTAAGGGATCATTTGGATTACCTGAAGATGTTACTTGGTTATTAAGATTCGTTGTAAGTTGTATATCCTTAAATCATTTGTATTAGCAGTAGTCTAATTTACTGCCATGTCATGAACCAGGAAGCTACAATGTGTCGGTTGAATCCTTCATTTATTTTCTTTCTTTTGGTAAAACCATAGAAATCTGTAGTTACTCGAGTAAATGCTTTTTCTTTAGATTTGTTTTTATGTTTTAGGGTGAAGGTACAATAGAAAGTAACAAATGGGTCTTACAATAATTTTCATAGTTTGGATTCACAGTGTTTTTCAGATCTAATGTATCAAAATACAACGTGATTCCAAAGTGTTCTGTTTAAGACATAATATGGTTAATGTCCAGTTTACATCTCCATCTGCTACATTTGAATGGTCATACTTTTATTCATCGATCTACGCATGTGGTTAACTTTCTTCGGAAGAGTAACAACTCCAAATTTGTACATAATGACATCTATAAACTCATTCTAAGCAACCTTGTTTTGATTAAGTTCTTTTCTTCTTTCTTTCTTCATCTCTAAGGTGTTCTTTCTTTTTCACTTCCATATTCATGTCTCTTTAGGCTTTGATTATTCATACATTCTAATCATGGTTTAAACCTGTAAAGTATTTTCTTATTTTTAGCTTTGTTGTTTGACAATGTGAGAAGACTATGTGTTCTCTCTCAAAGCACATAGTGAATTTCACATGATTAGAACTATTGTTATCTTACAAGCATATGCCAGGAGTTTAGACTATTAGTTTCAAATTTTATTCTACTTCAGCATTATTTGCAAGTTCCCTATCTGAATTAATACATGCTTGTTATCCAATATTTCTCTAGAGATTACTCTAAATTGCTTCATTGCTAGCCAACCTGCTTCTTTTAAATCATGTTCTACGATTGTGTGCATTTGATTATAGTTGTTTCCATGAGATACTAATTATGTTTAGTGGTGTGAGCCTAGTACATGATGTTACTAGAATCTTGTTTGCTAGAGTTAGTTTGATGTGTTTGAAAATGAAGATAGTAAATTGTTCTCTTTCTCACATTATCCTCTCATTCCATTAATTTCTAATCCTCCTTATTTCTTATGTTTCATATACGACCTCGGGAGTTGGAGTTCTACTTTGGAACTCGTTTTGACCCAAAATATTTGGCCAACAATTATTAGGATTGTCACCATGCTCGTAGCCTCATAAATTAGGAGTCGTTGTTCCTTAGTCTATATATCAATCGATATCAAAAGAAATGTTATCAAATGATGATGAGAAGGCTAAGAAACAACGACTCCTAATCTACGAGACTCCCAGCATGGTGACGATCCTAATAATTATGGCCAAATATTTTGGGCCAAAACGAGTTTCAGTATAGAACTCCAACTCCCGAGGTCGTACATGAAACATAAGAAGTAAGGAGAATTAGATGTTAATGGAATGACAGGATAATGTGAAGAAGAGAACAATTTACTACCATCATTTTCAAGCACATCAAACTTACTCTAGCAAACAAGATCTAGTAACATCATGTACTAGGTTCACACCACTAAACATAATTAGTATCCCCTGGAAACAACTGTAATCGAATGCACAAAACTGAAGGACATGGTTTAAAAGAAGCTGTAACACACCACAAATTATCAAAATGCCCCTAAAATGAAATCGTGCTCACAACGCATCTTCCAAAACTCCAATGGAAAATCCGAGAATGCATTTGCGATCAGTACAGAAAATCGAGTGGGAAAATAGTCTCGACCCGATTTAAGATCAATCGGGTCAAAAAATAATTTTTGCTAATTAATGTGGAAATAGTGTTAATTCGCGCCACTGTCGCAACGAGGAGGGGGCGCAGAGTAACACTTTTTCTTTTTTTTATTATTTTTTCGACGGGAATTTGAAATTCCAAAAAATTGCGAAAATATATTGGTCCGCGCCCCTGGCGCGTCGCGGACCAGTGTGAAAGTTTTCAATTTTTTTAAATTCGGGAAGGGCTTTTTGGTCATTCTCCACCATATCCTAAGTCCTAAAACGTGTTTTAAATGTCGTTTATTAGCGATTGAGAGTTCAAAACTCATTATTTTTCTAAGTTTTCAATGGGAGTTCCGAGAGAAGAAGAAAGAGTTGAGGGTTTCAAAGTCCAGGTCCAAATACTTGAAGGAAAGTTGGGAATTCGTCATCCCATGTATGTAAAGGCTACCCAAAAACATGGGATTGTTCACCCATGTTCCCCTTTGAATATAGTAGGTTGATAGATGAAGTCTATGAGTCTTGTTTGAGAAAGTACTGCATGATATCTTGAAAATTTTTGTTAAATTACATATACTTTCTTAAATTAATGATCATCACTATTTGCCTTACTTGGTTAATTGATTATTTGAACTACTATATAAACTATATATGTGCAATTGATAAAGAATCCATGAATGAAGTTAGGGGTCGATGTCTAGAGCCCGGATTACGGATGTATGCATGATTGTTGTTGTCTGGGCCTTGATTTCAGTGAGTACTGATGATAATGTTGCTGGAATTGATGGAGTGTGAGTCCCTTAGAATCTTTAAGAGGTCACACCTGAGTCTTAAAGAGTGATCATAATATTCCCTAGTTGAGAGATGATGAGATGAGATGATGCCCTTGCCCAAAAGACACTAAACGATGACAAAACTTTGATGTTGAGGTTTATGAGCATATTGAGTCCTGGGAGAAGTATCGAGTACTAAAAATGAGTAAGAGTAAGTCTCACTCGCACTCATTAACTATGTGGCCAGCGTAGCAGAGGATTGGACTATGAGAACAAATGTTTCCTTAGTCCCAAAAGAGGAGTTGATGTTATTATAAACCCCCTGATGTACGCCCTTTCACCCCGACAATGTACTGGGCAGATGCCACAATGACATAACTTCTATAACACCATACCTCTTACAATACTAGTACTATGCAAATGAAATATGATATGACTTTTCAAATTAGCGCCAATTTTTAAAAGTGCTTGAATCTCGTGTTATAGGGCAATATGTGCGTCTAACGCTTAAGAGGGTTGAGTGTATACATGTTTTGTGTCAAATTGAGGAGATCATGGCCCTAAAAAAAGTGAGAGAATTGAGGTGGTTGTAGGACTTAATAACCTAGCAGGTGAGTCACCTACTTGCTTAGCTTAAATTTGCTAGCTAAACGGAGACGAGGCCCGACGTCGAATTTGTCCAAGTCCGATTATGAATAAAGTCCGTGTTAAGGGTGTAACTTTAGCCCGTGTTTTAGCATTATAAATAGACTTTATTTTCAGCCCAAGATGAATAATAAAAGGGCCCAAGTACACCACAACCCACTTGGTTAATTGGGCCCAAACTAAGTGAAGAGGAATTTGGAAAAAGATGGGCAGCCAAGGCCCATCAACTTTGAGACCTATTTATGCCCAACTGTAAGGGCCAAGCTGCTGCATCACAAGGTTATTAATATGTGTTAATATATGGTGAAAGTTTCAAAAGAAAGTCGGCCAAAGAGACTATTTAAAAAGGCTCAAAAACAACTCCTTAATTCATTTAACTTTGGAACAAACTTTCAGCTTTCCTAAAGACTCTTTTTCTCTCTTTATTTCACTTCACAAGGCAGGCTACACAACCTTCTAGGGTTCTTGAGGGAAACCTGGACCTTGAAGGCTAAGGTAAGTGGAAATATCCATGTATTTGTTATACTTATCCAATGACAAACAAGAAGTATATGCTAGTTATGTTGGTGCTGAAATTTTTGACAGCACATGTCCTAAGGATTGTTGTGAACTTTTCTTGTTGTTCAAGAGGATGTTATCTTCTTGGTTGGTTGAATTATGAAGTAATACTTATGGTTTTAACAAATTTTAGTTTTTTAGTGATGTAACTTAGCTATTGCACCACTTTTATAGTCCACAAAAGTGAGTCCTTATAGGATATTGCAATTGTGTTCTTAGTACGAACTTGTGGGCTGATGGATGGAAGGCTATTGCCTCACATCCTTCATGACTGCCTTGGTATGGTTCTAAGACTGTTTTAAGGTTGTTTTTATGTATAGATGTGTTGAGGACAGTTTGGTTAAAGTTGGAACAGGTTTGGGATTGTTGACGTCAAAATGGGGCAAAGGGACGTAAGTTATGCCGCCTATTTGTATGTTGCATAGAATTGTTATGTGTTGTGCTTTATGGGCTGTTGTAAGACTTTTATGGCACTAGAACAGGCTGTACATGATATGTATATAAGAATGTGTATTAGAAAATACGATTAGGGGCGGAAAGGTTGAAAGAATACGCTCGGGTTTATAAATACCCGCTTGCTGCCCGTATGTTGTTTTTTAATAGATTGGGCTGCCAAGATGTATCTATTGGCTGCTAATGTTAGTTTTATCACCTACTATATTGTAGATAAATATTTGGAGGAATGGAAGGTTATCTCGAAGTAATAGCGAGGTCGTACAGTAAGGTATGTAAGGCTACTCGATTTCGTATTACTTGGCATGAAACTTAGATTCTTCCTTGGTACATAGAGGCTCTTATCTACTTTGACATAACAAACAACAATGTCTTCACTCTTTCACATGTTCATATTCTCCCAAACATAGTCACTTGCAAACCTGCATACATACTTGGATACCAAGATACACGAGTTCTTCTACTAAATAAAGTTCATGTGTTGTTCTACCTCCTATGCATTTTATTATTTGTGTAACCTACTCCTTTCATTATG
>JAPFFP010043479.1:0-13201 GCA_026153255.1 Solanum medicagineum | reverse complement strand
ACTCTTAAAATTGTTAGTGTAACACCCACACCTCACATATACTAGTTCTAAGCAATGAATATGATATAGCTTGGCTAAATTAGCTCCAATTTTAAAAAAACGTTTGAATCTCGAATTAGAGGGTGATATGTACATCTAACACTTAAGAGGGTCGAGTGTATATAAGTTTTAAGTCAAATTGAGGAGGCTTAATGGCGAATATGTCCAAGTTTGATAAAGAATAAACTCAAAGTTAAGGATGTAATTTTGTCCCATGTTATAGCTTCATAAATGGATAATATTTTCAGCACAAGAAGAATAGAAAAAGGGCCCAAGCCCATTACAATTCATTTGATAATTTAGGCTCAATGTAACTAAAGGGAAAGGAGAAGAATGGGCATCAAAGGCCCATCAAGTTGGAGCCCCTTAAGGCCCAAGTGAAAGGAGCAACAAGCTGCATCACCAGATTAACATATTAAGGCTAAGAAACTAAAAGTAAGTCAAATAAACGGGAAAGGATTGTCCAGAACGGATCTTGTGGGGTTCTAATTAAAGCAGTTTGTAAAATTGACAACAAAATACTTACTTAAGAAAGCTTTATTGTCATGAAAACTTGAAAATTACAAAAGGAGATTACAATATAGGAGAATGAAGGCTTAAAGAAGATTTTGGTAAAATTTTTGCTGCCCTCTTTTGTTTCTACTTGAAGTCATATATAGACCTAAAAGAGAACTTTGGATACATCTGGTGCGTCCATTTGGATGGTGTAGATCTTGCCGAAACTTTGAAGATAAGATTCTTGTTAAATAAGATTTCTTTATGCTTTATCATTGAAAATGACTGGTGGACCTTTATGTTTCTTGGAACATTGCTTTTCCAAAGATAAGATCACATGGTCCTATCATGGATGGTGGGCCTTGGAACAGTGCCAGTTCTGGATTTCCTTTTAGGAATAGTAATTTGCCTCATGATAAAAGGAATTCTGATTCTTTGAATCTCTCCTTTTCCAAGTGGTGCATTCCTATTCGTAATAGACATCTAGATAGGATTGCGCCAGTCCACTGGGATTACACATATCCCCATTGTTGCTTTCTTCAGAGGAGTTGGTTTCTGTTATCAACTCCATAATTGCTGACTTTTCCTGATTGTCTAGATTTTGCAAGGCTTGCTTGAGTCTCTTCTTTAAATCTTCTTTAGAAGATTAAGCTGGACTCGAGATGATCGCTGGTTTTCCGCTGCTAGATACCTTAAGCTTTGGAACCCATCCTTTAATTTTTATCTCTTTGGAGAGATACTTAATGCGTTCGAACTCGGCCATCGAAAAATTCCAACTAATAATATAAGAGATTCTTTTCTGAATATGAAACTTGCACATCTGGATGTGCATCGGCAGAGTGGATATTTCTTGTTTAGTCCTGAATTCTTCAAATCTTGGGACGAACTATCTTGGTAGAATTTCTTTGGTACCTCCAAAGTATTTCCACCATTCATAGAACCACCTGGGAATAATTGATGTTATTTACTCGGGGCAATATTTAATAAACCAAGTATGACCTAGTCGGATGTACATAAAGTTGAACCAAGCTTCCTTGTAGGTAAACCAATTATAGGTCTGAGGCCTATGTATCATACTAATAGGAATTGGGGTGAGAAAATAGTTAACTGGCCATTCAAATGGTGTCAAGATCTTCTTTATAGTGCATCTTGAATACTGACCGAACTCTGGGTTTTTTTCGCCGTATGTGTGTTCGATTTCAATAGAGTCGATGTCAACTAAAATTGCTTCGAAGAATACTCGGGTGCACATTTCATCTTTGCTTTCTACAAAATTCTTGTTGTTATAAAAAGGTTTTACTAAATCCATGACCTTGCAATTTTCGTATTCTTTGTCTAGAGCCAACAGGGGAATTACCTTTGAGGTAACAAAATCATTTATATTGGGAAGTTCCACCGAACATAATTTTCTTTCTCAAAAAGCATTCGAAAAATTAGAGCAACTATAAGTTGAGTGCAATTTCTGAATCAACTTCCAAAATCCAGGAGGAGCCCAGTAGCTTTAGATCTAACAGTGTCAGATCTAATGCGAACAAAGGAAAACTCAGAGGAGTTGATTTCTCGGGGGAAATCCCTAAAGTCTACTATCAACCTAGAGTCCATGAACCTAGCAGTCCTACTAAGTCCGATATGGAACCTCCTAGGCATTATACCGACCCAATTTAGGTGTCATCAAAGAAGGAGAAAATTATTCCCCAAATCTTAAAGCTCTCAAACTCTTTTAGACTGATCCCAAAAATAAGATAAAAGTTGATTGGTATGTAAACAGCTATTCCCAAACCCAAAGGGCTCTATTCGAAAAGGAATGGATCTCTGACATGAAAAGTACTTAAAACATGATAATAAGGAACAGTAATAATCAAAATTATAATATAAACTTTATTCTAATATCAACATAGTAAGAAAGTAAAGCAAACAGGCTCCGGACAGTATGGATACTTAGTTGCTCATGCTAAGTTTATATATACTGCCATCATGGCTCTTATACCAAGTAACACAAGATCAAAAATTTAATAAATAAACAGTAATAAATGGGAAAGGATTGTCCAGAACGGATCTTGTGGGGTTTTTCTGGTATGTTCCAGTTTTCTAGGCTACTTTCTATTTTATCAATCTCCGTTGCCTTAAAACTAATGTTAACACTATTAACAAGGTTTTTGCTAGTCATGGAAAAGACTACTGTCCAGAGTCCTGTGTAATACCACTTGTCTAGTACTCTCATAGTCAAGATAGTATTACACAGGACTCTAGACAGTAGTCTTTTCCATGACTAGCAAAAAACCTTGTTAATAGTGTTAACATTAGATCTAAGGCAATCCAGATTGCCAAAACAGAAAGTAGCCTAGAAAACTGGAACATACCAAAAGAACCCCACAAGATCCGTTCTGGACAATCCTTTCCCGTTTATTACTATTTATTTATTAAACTTTTGATCCTGTGTTCACTTGGTATCAGAGCCATGATAGCAGTATATATACTTAGCATGAGCAACTAAGTATCCCTATTGTTCGGAGCCTGTTTGTTTACTTTCTTACTGTATTAATAATATAATAAAGTGTATATTATAATTCTGATTATTACTGTTCCTTATTATCATGTTTTAAATACTTTCTATTTTGTATGAGGTACTTATCTCTCTCTAAGTGTGTGAGGCTTCCGATTAATACCCGGTTTAAGACGTTGGTCAGCCGTAGAGAGGTCGTAGCCAGTAGGGCATGAAAGACCGATAGGTGGTCCCGTTGCTAAGATAACTTTAGAGAGAAAAGAGGTAAAACCAAGAGGACATGTAGAAATATTTAAACCTTTGATAAACAGGAATAGTACTTCTCAAAATTATTCATATACCACTTGTCTAGTATTCTCATAGTCAAGATAGTATTACACAGGACTCTGGGCAGTAGTCTTTTCCATGAACCTAGCAGTCCTACTGAGTCCGATATGGAACCTCCTAGGCATTATACCGACCCCAGTTTAGGTGTGATCAAAGAAGGAGAAAATTATTCCCCAAATCTTAAAGCTCTCAAACTCCTTTGGACTGATCCAAAAATAAGATAAAAGTTGATTAGTATGTAAATACCTATTCCAAAACCCAAAGGGCTCTATTCGAAAAGGAATGGATCTCTGACATGAAAAGAATTAAATGTAATATCAAATTTTTTATATGGTTCGAAATAACGAGAAAAATAGATAATCAAAAAGATTCTCTTCCAGTCATTGTCAATAAATGGTATACCCAGACTAATAAAGTAGTTGAATCTGTTACCCCACCTCTTGAGGGAATAAAAATTCCTCATTCAAATGAGATTGTTCTTGCAACCCCTTTCAAACTGAAAAGTGAAAAACCTCATCTTTCTCCGGCCAACAAAGACCTTAATAAACTTATTGGATAGAACGACTATACCAATAGATTGTTATACACTGTGTCCCAACAGATTAAAAACGTCAAAAAGAAATCTGCTTTTCCAGAACCTCAAAAGGCTAGCACTAGAACTTTTGAACCTATCCCTATTTTTAAACCTTCAGAATTTTCTAAAGATAAATTCCCCAAACTCAGTGATAACTTTGAAGTCTCAGGAAAAATCATTGAGCAAATCAATGAAAATTAGCCAAATTCAGCATCTTTAAAGAAAGTGTCAAGATCCTCACTGCGAAGGACACTTTACTTAAGCTCTCAAATGATTGATATCATAATCGAAAAAATTATTATAAAAGGCCTTCCTTCCTAGATACTCAGTATGAAGAAAATGCATTCCTCTCCACTTCCTTCCATGAAGGAAGAAACATAACTGAATGGAATATTGACGGTCTGGCAGAACCCCAGATCTACAATAAACTCCACGAAATGAAAGTCGCCATAACAGCCTACAAAATCAGAGGTGCATCTGATAAAGAAGCAGCTACTATGATAACTTCAGGGTTTACAGGCATGCTTACGCATTAGTGGGAAAATTACTTCTCAGACAATGTTAAGAGTACTATTTATAATGCAACTACAATTGAAACAATTGTGAAAGTTGAAAATGGTACTAAAACTGCATCCCAACAACCCAAAGAGGATGCCTGTGCCACCCTTTTATAACATATAGCTAAGAACTTTGTGGGAGAACACAAATTATTCCAAGACAGAAGCTTGGAAATCCTTAACAATCTATCTTGTCCCACTCTTTCCGACTTCAGATGGTATAAGGATAATTTTCTTGTTAAGGTTATGATCAGACCTGATTATGATAGTGATTTTTCGAAAGAACGCTTTATTAGCGGGCTACCTCCACTATTTGCAGATAAGGTCAGAACCAAAATCAAGGACAGGTGTGAAGGCAAAATCCCCTATAGTCAAATGACCTATGGGGATATAGCCAGTTTCTCAGCACCGTTGGTCTTGAGCTTTGCACTGACATAAAGCTTAAATATCAACTCAAAAGAGACCAAAAATCATCTAACAAAGAGCTAGGAAGTTTCTGCAAAGACTTCGGCTTCACTAAAGTTGACTTGCCCCCCTCGAGAAGGGATAAAAAGGTTTCCAAAAAATCCTCCCATCATTCTAAAAGAAAATCTTCTAAAGAAAGTTCTGAAAGGCCTCCCAAAAGAAGATTCAAAAAGATAAGGTTTGCTTCCAAAGAAGATGTCTGTTGGAACTGTGGTAAGAAAGGTCATCTTGTTAACCAATGTAAATCTTCCAAAAAAATAAAAAGATTAATCGTTTAGGACTAGATGATAGTGACAAAGAGAAACTTTTTTCTATTCTTGAAGATAGTGAATCTACTGAATTCTCTTCCTCAAAAGAAGATATCAGCGACGAAGAAAACACTAAAGTCATATATGAAACTGATCAGAGTCAATCTGGAGTAGATTGCTCATGCAACAATGTATTTTGTGATTGTACGAGGAATACGATCCAGGTCATTTCTTGAAGACTCTAAAGAAGTCCTCTTTGACATAATTGATCACATTAAAGATGATGAATCTAGGGCCAAGTACCTTTTAGAATTAAGAAAGATAATAATTAATTCTAAAGGAGAAAGTTCTTCTAAGATCGTTGAACCCTTTAGCATGAAAGATGTTATGTCTAGGTTTGATAAACCTCAGGATCCCTTTCTTTCTGATTTAAGAAATGAAGTCACTATTATTAAAAAAGAGGTTAAGGAGATCAGATCTTGACTTGGCGCCATAGAATTACATAATCTAGCCGACCAAGTCCTCGGAAATGCTTCTTCTAAAGATGAACAAAACCCTATCCCTCTAAGAGATAATGGGCTAATTGATTCTACCTTCCCCGGAGAAAACCTAGAAATTAAGGAATCTTTACCAGAAAAGGATCCGGTGATTTTTACCTTAAAATCTCTCAGCCAGCACATTCCGATACAAAAGGTCATAAAAAGACCTGTTAAAATAACAAAGTGGCTCTCCTCGATAGCGGCACTGATCACAATTGTATCATTAAAGGTCTTATCCCTCTGAAGTACTTAGAAAAGAGTACTACTCGTCTTCACTCAGCCACAGGAGAAAGGATGAAAATCAATTACAAGCTTTCTAAAGCTCATATTTGCAATAACAATATCTGCTTTACCAATGATTTTGTTATAACTGAAAACATCAATGAAGATATTATTCTTGGTTTGCCCTTTATAAATCAGTTGAAACCATATATTGATAATTTTGATGGTATTCACACTACAATCCACAATCAAAAAATTTTCTTCCCTTTTATTAGAACCCTTTCTCCTGAAGAAAGAATTTGATAAAAGAAAAAACTATTTTTAAAATAAATAGACTTTCTAACCATATTTCTTTTTTAAAAGAAGAAATAAAAAGCGAGAAAATCAAGCAAGTTTGAAAAACCCCAGGAATGATCGATAAGATTAATTCCTTTCAAAAAACCTTTGAAACAGAAATTTGCTCTGATTTTCTGAATGATTTTTGGGAAAGAAAATACCATTTGGTGGAACTTCCCTATATAAATGATTTTGATTAAAAGGATATCCCGACTAGGGCTATACCTATTCAAATGATGCATGAAATAATAGAAATCTGTAAAAAGGAAATTGATCATTTATTAAAAAATGGTATTATACGTCAATCTAACTCTATGTGGAGCTTTTTTGCATTTTATGTGGATAATAGTGCAGAAAAGGAAAGGGGAGCACCCCGGCTAGTAAGTAATTACAAGCCTCTCAACGTGGTCCTAAAATGGATCAGACACCCGATCCCTAACAAAAGGGAGCTTCTCAAATGAACCTATAAAGCAAAACTTTATAGAAAGTTTGACATGAAATCTAGCTTTTGGCAAATCGAAATTGTCGAAAAGGATAACTATAAAACCGCATTCAATGTACCATTCAGGAATTTTGATTGGAATATCATGCCTTTCGGTCTTAAAAATGCCCCTTATGAGTTTCAGAATATCATGAACAAGATATTCAACCCTTACAGTTACATGTCTATAGTTTATATAGATGTTGTTTTAATATTCTCTGAGGATATCAATTCTCACTTTAAACATCTTAACACTTTCCTTAAAATTATTAAGACTAATGGTCTTGTCGTTAGTGCTAAAAAGATGAAGCTCTTCCAAAATTAAATTAGGTTTCTACGGCATGATCTCCATCAAGGAAGTCATAAGCCTATCTGCAGGGCTATGGAATTTTCCAGCAAGTTTCCTAATAAAATCAAGGATAAAACTCAGCTTCAAAGGTTCCTAGGAAGCCTCAATTATGTTGCAGATTTCATTCCCAATATTAGGCAAATTTGTGAGCCTCTATATAAAAGACTTAGGAAGAACCCTGTACCTTGGAGTATGGAACAAACTAAGAGTGTTCAAAAAATTAAGAAGTTGGTCCAGAACCTTCCTTGTTTAGGGATCTCTAGTCTTGAAGCTTTTATGATCATTGAAACAGATGCCTCTGAAATTGGTTACGGAGGAATTCTTAAACAAAAAATTAGTCCCAATAGTAAGGAGCAACTTGTGAGGTTCACTTCTGCAGTCTGGAACTCGGCATAAAAGAACTACAACACTATTAAAAAGGAAGTACATTTTGTAGTTCTATGTATCACAAAATTTCAGGATGATCTAATCAACAAAGAATTTTTACTTAGAGTAGATTGTAAATCTGCTAAAGAAATTTTACAAAAGGATGTTAAGAATCTTGTTTCAAAACAGATTTTTGCTAGATGGCAAGCTCTACTTTCTAGTTTTGATTTTCAAATTGAATTTATTAAAGGAAAAAACAATTCTCTTCCTGATTTCTTAACCAGAGAGTTTCTACAGGGACATGAAGCCCTCAAAGACTAAGTTTCCCTTCAAAGGAGCTCGTGAAGAAAGGCCAACAGCCAGGCCTTTTGCACCTGGTCTAGTCCAACTGAGACCTTCCTTTCCTCCCCTCCCTTCTTCTCAAACCAGAAACAAATTCACAGTCCTAGCAGATCTCCCAAAGATCGAAAGCCCAGCAGCAGAATCCAGCTCTAAGGATAGGTTCGTGGTACAAAACAAAAAGAACTATGAGATGAAGACCCCAGAGTTGCCCAAGCAGTTGATCCTAAAGCAATAGGACAAGCAACAACAGAGATTTCTTTCAAAGAAGAAACTTTTGATCCTGTGTTCTATGGCAACCTGAA
This sequence comes from Solanum medicagineum, assembly GCA_026153255.1. Taxonomy (NCBI): domain Eukaryota; kingdom Viridiplantae; phylum Streptophyta; class Magnoliopsida; order Solanales; family Solanaceae; genus Solanum; species Solanum medicagineum. Next base: position 5,056 of record JAPFFP010043479.1, on the reverse strand, counting down.
CAAGTCCTATGTGCAAATAGTTAAACTGAGTTTTATATCTTCTTATATCTTGTTTATTAAGTAACTTAATAATTTCTAAAGAATTATTAATGGCTACTGTGGACTCACACGTCTTGATATTATGCTTATTCATAAATCTAAAACTACCTGTTTGGTAGATTTTGTGAAAAGGTTCTTCTGGTATGTTCCAGTTTTCTAGGCTACTTTCTGTTTTAGCAATCTAGGTTCGCATTAGAACTAATGTTAGCACTATTTACAAGGTTTAGATATTCCTGTTTGCGCACTCCTTAGAGATGCCAGATTCGTTAACTTCGAAGACTCTCTTCTAGGAGTAATCGAAAGTAACCTGGTAGAAGGGCTTGTACTTCAACTGCTACCCTAATTTCTCAGTCTATATTAATGATTCAAATATATTCGATACTTTGACTCTTAATGTTAAGACCAAGAACATGAATAGTAAAACTGACATTAGAGAAATAACTGTCATTTATTGAGTCTACTATAGACTCATGGGTAACATTTTAGCCCTGAAGGCTAAAATCGAGAGTGTTAAAGGAGTCACTATGCTAATGGAGGCCAACCAGGAGCATAGTACCATCTTTATTCCTCGGCTTCTTAAATGGACTGACATCCCATGAAGCACTGATTGGCACTTTGAGGCAGTTTCCCCACCTAGACCCTCCTTCTCTGAAAAGAGGCAAATAGAAAGGGTGATCCAAAATCCAGACGGATCTATCGACCTCAAATTCCTCGACTATAAGTTGAGTGAAATTTATGAATCAACTTCCAAAATTCGGGAGGAGTCCAGTAGGTTTAAATCTAACAGTGTCAGATGTAACACAGACAAAGGAAAACTCAGAGGAGTTGATTTGTCAGGGGAAATCCCTAAAGTCTACTAACAACCTAGAGTCCATGAACCTAGCAGTCCTACTGAGTCCGATATGGAACCTCCTAGGCATTATACTGACCCCAATTCAGGTGTTATCAAATAAGGATAAAATTATTCCCCAAATCTTAAAGCTCTCAAACTCCTTTGGACTGATCCCAAAAATAAGATAAATGTTGATTGGTATGTAAATACCTATTCCCAAACTCAAACTCCTTTGGACTGATCCCAAAAATGAGATAAAAGTTGATTGGTATGTAAATACCTATTCCCAAACCCAAAGGGCTCTATTCGAAAAGGAATGGATCTCTGACATGAAAAGAATTAAATGTGATGTTGAATTTTTTAAATGGTTCGAAATCACGAGAAAAATAGATAATCAAAAAGATTCTCTTCAAGTCATTGTCAATAAATGCTATACCCAGACTAAAAAAGTAGTTGAGTCTGTCACCCCACCTCTTGAGGGAATAAAAATTCCTCATTCAAATGAGATTGTTCTTGCAGCCCCTTTCAAACTGAAAAGCGAAAAACCTCATATTTCTCTGGTCAACAAAGACCTTGATAAACTTATTGGATAGAACGACTATACCAATAGATTGTTATACACTGTGTCCCAACAGATTGAAAACTTCAAAGAGAAATCTGCTTTTCCAGAACCTCAAAAGGCTAGCACTAGCACTTTTGAACCTAACCCTATTTTTAAACCTCCAGAATTTTCTAAAGATAAATTCCCCAAACTCAGTGATAACTTTGAAGTCTCAGGAAAAATCATTGAGCAAATCAATGAAAAATTAGCCAAATTCAGCATCTCTAAAGAAAGTGTCAAGACCCTCACTGAGAGGGACACTTTACTTAAGCTCCCAAATGATCGATATCATAGTCGAAAAAATTATTATAAAAGGCCTTCCTTCCCAGATACTCAGTATGAAGAAAGTACCTTCCTCTCCACATCCTCCAAGGAAGGAAAAAGTATATCTGAATGGAATATTGACGGTCAGGCAGAACACCAGATCTATAATAAAATCCACGAAATGGGAGTCGCCATAACAGCCTACAAAATCAGAGGTGCATCTGATAAAGAAGCAGCTACTATGATAACTTCAGGGTTTACAAGCATGCTTAGGCATTGATGGCGTAATTACTTCTCAGACAATGTCAAGAGTACTATTTATAATGCAACTACAATTGAAACAATTGTGTAAGTTGAAAATGGTACTAAAACTGCATCCCAACAACCCAAAGAGGATGCTTGTGCCACCCTTTTATATCATATAGCCAAGCACTTTGTGGGAGAACCCAAATTATTCCAAGACAGAAGCTTGGAAATCCTTATCAATTTATCCTGTCCCACTCTTTCCGACTTCAGATGGTATAAGGATAATTTTCTTGTTAAGGTTATGATCAGACCTGATTGTGATAGTGATTTTTTGAAAGAACACTTTATAAGCGGGCTACCTCCACCATATGCAAATAAGGTCAGAAATAAAATCGAAGACAAGTGTGAAGGAAAAATCTCCTACAGTCAAATGACGTATAGAGATATAGCTAGTTTCATCAACACCGTTGGTATTGAGCTTTGCACTGACAAAAAGCTTAAAAATCAACTCAAAAGAGACGAAAAATCATCTAACAAAGAGCTAGGAAGTTTCTGCAAAGACTTCGGCTTCACTAAATTTGACTTGCCCCCCTCAAGAACAGATAAAAAGGTTTCCAAAAAATCCTCCCACCATTTTAAAAGAAAATCTTCCTAAGAAAGTTCTGAAAGGCCTCTCAAAAGAAGATTCAAAAAGAGAAGGTCTGCTTCCAAAGAAGATGTCTGTTGGAACTGTGGTAAAAAGGTCATCGTGCTAACCAATGCAAATCTTCCAAAAAGAAGAAAAAGATTAATATTTTAGGACTAGATGATAGTACGAAAGAGAAACTTTTTTCTTTCCTTGAAGATAGTGAATCTTCTGAATTCTCTTCCTCAGAAGAAGATTTCAACGACGAAGAAAACTTTAACGTCGCATATGAAACTGATTAGAGTCAATCGAGAGAAGATTGCTCATGCAACAATGTATTTTGTGATTGTACGAGGAATAGGATCCAGGTCATTTATTGAAGACTCTGAAGAAGTCCTCTTTGACATAATTGATCATATTAAAGACGATGAATCTAGGGCCAAGTACCTTTTAGAATTTAGAAAGATAATCATTAATTCTAGAGGAGAAAGTTCTTCTAAGATCGTCGAACCCTTTAGCATGAAAGATGTTATGTCTAGGTTTGATAAACCTCAGGATCCCTCTATTTTTGATTTAAGAAATAAAGTCACTATTCTTAAAAAAGAGGTTAAGGAGATCATATCTCGACTTGGCGCCATAGAATTACATAATCTAGTCGACCAAGTCCTCAGAAATGCTTCTTCTAGAGATGAACAAAACCCTATCCCTCTAAGAGATAATGGCCTAATTGATTCTACCTTCCCTAGGGAAAACCTAGAGATTGAGGAATCTTTACCGGAAAAGGATCTAGTGATTTCTACCATAAAATGTCTCAGCCAACACAATCTGATAAAAATGATCATAGGAAAAGACCTGTTAAAATAACAAAGTGTCTCTTCTCGATAGCGGAGCTGATCACAATTGTATCATTAAAGGCCATATCCCTCTGAAGTACTTAGAAAAGAGTACTACTCGTCTTTACTCATCCACAGGAGAAAGGATGAAAATCAATTACAAGCTTTCTAAAGCTCATATTTGCAATAACAATATCTGCTTTAACAATGATTTTATTATAACTGAAAACATCCATGAATATATTATTCTTGGTTTTCCCTTTATGAATCAGTTGAAACCATATACTGATAATTTTGATGGTATTCACACTACAATCCACAATCAAAAAATTTTCTTCCCTCTTATTAGAACCATTTCTCCTGAAGAAAGTAATTTGATAAATGAAAAAACTATTTTTAAAATAAATAGACTTCTAAACATATTTCTTTTTTAAAAGAAGAAATAAAAAGCAAGAAAATCAAGCAAGTTTTAAAAACTCCGGGAATGATCGATAAGATTAATTCCTTTCAAAAAACCTTTGAAACTGAAATTCGCTCTGGTTTTCCAAATGATTTTTGGGAAAGAAAATACCATTCGGTGGAACTGCCCTATATAAATGATTTTGATGAAAAGGATATCCCAACCAAGGCTAGACCTATTCAAATGAACCATGAAATAATAGAAATCTGTAAAAAGGAAATAGATCATTAATTAAAAAATAGTATTATACGTCATTCTAACCTTCCCTGGAGCTGTTCTGCATTTTATGTGAATAATAGTGCAGAAAAGGAAAGAGGAGCACCCCGGCTAGTAATTAATTACAAGCCTCTCAACGCGGTCCTAAAATGGATCAGACACCCAATCCCTAACAAAAGGGATCTTCTCAAACGAACCTATAAAGCAAAACTTTATAGCAAGTTTGACATGAAATTTGGCTTTTGGAAAATCCAAGTTGCCGAAAAGGATAAATATAAAACCGCGTTCAACGTGCCATTCGGGCATTTTGAATGGAATGTCATGCCTTTCGGTCTTAAAAATGCCCCTTCTGATTTTCAGAATATCATAAACAAGATATTCAACCCTTACAGTTACATGTCTATAGTTTATATAGATGATGCTTTAATATTCTCTGAGGATATTGATTCTCACTTTAAACATCTTAACACTTTCCTTAAAATTGTTAAGACTAATGGTCTCGTCATTAGTGCTAAAAAGATGAAGCTCTTCCAAACTTAAATTAGGTTTCTAGGGCATGATTTCCATCAAGGAAGTCATTAGCCTATCTGCAGGGCTATAGAATTTTCCAGCAAGTTTCCTAATGAAATCATGGATAAAACTCAGTTTCAGAGGTTCCTAGGAAGACTCAATTATGTTGCAGATTTCATTCCCAATATTAGGCAAATTTGTGAGCCTTTGTATAAAAGACTTAGGAAGAACCCTCTACCTTGGAGTATGGAACAAACTAAGAGTGTTCAAAAAATTAAGAAGTTGGTCTAGAACCTTCCTTGTTTAGGGATCTCTAATCTTGAATCTTTTATGATCATAGAAACAAATGCCTCTGAAATTGGTTACGGAGGAATTCTTAAACAAAAAATTAGTCCCAATAGTAAGGAGCAACTTGTGAGGTTCACTTCTG
>JAPFFP010043478.1:0-13202 GCA_026153255.1 Solanum medicagineum | reverse complement strand
GCTCACCCTCATAGTCAAAATAGAATATAAAAAAGAATGTCTCAATACATAATAAGAGCAACATAGACTAAGGTCCCCGAAGTGGAGTACTAACCAACTAGCTTGAGTAGTACCGAACTAGCCATGTAGAGGAGGAGGATGATCAACTTGATCTTCGATCCCTATATGGTGATATCATGTATTCAAGAGTATGCGTTAGTACGTTTGAATGTACTAAGTACGTAGGATGAAATGCAACAAGAGATAGATATTATAATTGAAATGCATAACAAAAGGCAATAGGCATAATATAACAATATGGCATGTATAATCAATGGTTAAGTAAAACATGCTTAAGTAACTCATGCTCATATAGGATAGCATATGTGTAAAAGAGACCAAGCAAGCTATTCAAGGTACAAACCCCTGGGTGGTTGTGTGATATGGATCTCTCACATGGTTGATGATAATCATACCTTATCACCATAGTAGCGAAGTACAAACCCCTCACATGGTTGATGAGTACAAACCCCAACCTTGGTTACCTGGGCTCTTATTCCCACGGATTGGGAATGGTCTAATGCAACACTTTGTATAGAGTATAAGAAATACATAAGCTCATTTCATCATTATATAGTCATTCATATCATATCTCATGCTTTGGACCTTCAATTCTTCAAGAAACCACATCCGGACATTTTATCAAACACTTAGAGGGTGTGTAATGCTCGTATATAATCATGAAATATAGAGATGAAATCATGCAAGAAAATCCATTATAAAACCATCAATCAACATCTTGCAACACCCTCATGTAATATACATCAAAACCTCTCATCAAATCTTACAACAGATCGAAGAATTGTAGCTCAAAACATAGCAAAACAGTCACAACTTTACATAGCTTTAACATAGTGTTCAGTGAATTTCATAATTAGCAAGACCCATTTGTAAATCAACTTTAAATCATGCAATTTGACTAAAAGGAGGCTTGAGCATCATGGTGAAAGGAACCCATGAAATAAACCCACATACCTTAGCTTTTGAGATGAAATTGATGACGATTGGAGATGGAGACTTGAAGCTTGAATGAAATCCTTAAGATTGGTCTTGAGTTTTGGGACTTGAATCTTGAGACAAATACTAGTCTAATTGTTTGAATGATTCTTGGGGAATGTTTAGGATGATATGAAGGTGAAATATGGCTAAGTATAGGTATTTTTATGTATGGGAACCCTTAGGCCCAAGAATTGAAACTCTTGGACCGAAGTCAAAAAAAAAACTGGACCAAGATAACACTTGTCCACAACGCGGATTACCCACTGGAATTTGAATTTCTACACAAACGAGTTCTATGAAAATGGGCATAAATTCTTCATCTGAACTCAGAATGAGGTGAAACCAAGTGTATTGGAAATCTAATCAAAGACCCTTAAATGGGTAGGTCATGGGCCACCCAGTTTGTTGTGTGCTAAGAGATATGCCCCTTTATATTTTACCCTCCTAAATCGCGTTTTTGCGATTTTTGAATTTCGATACCGTTGTTGTAAAATTTGGGTTATACCTATTTCCCACTCAATTTTGTCCCCTGAATAAGAATATGAAGTCAAATTTTTGAAATAACAAATGTATTTTTAGATATATGGAAATTATGATTCTGGGCACTTCCAAGGCACATTTTCGGACACTTTTTAGGGTCGTTTCATATCATAGATACACAACATATCCAAAAAACACCTCTACTTAGATAAGAGTGAGGGACAAGACAAAGCAACTAGGCTCACCCTCATAGTCAAAGTAGAACATAAAAAAGAGTGTCTCAACACATAATAAGAACAAATAGAATAAGGTTCCCGAAGTGGAGGATAGCACCAACTAGCTTGAGTATTACCAAACTAGACATGTGGAGGAGGATGATCAACTTGGGCACTGGTTTGTACACATTGATATCCTGTAGGCAAGAGTATGCGTTCATACATTTGAATGTACTAAATAAGTAGGATGCAATGCCACACGAGATAGGCATCATAGCCAAAATGCATAACAATAGGCAATAGACATCATATAACAATATGGCATGAATGACCAATGCTCAAGTAAAACATGTTTAAGTAACTCATACTCATATAGGATATCACATGTGTAGAAGAGACCAAGCTAGTTTTCTAAAGTACAAACCCCTTGGTTGGTTGATGATGGTCTCACCCTATCACCTAGGTGATGTGGTACAACCCCCTCACATGGTTTATGATAATTTCACCTTATCACCCTAGTGGTGAAGTACAAACCCCTCACATGGTTGATGAGTATTGATTGATGTTCATGCTCCAATAAGAAAGCGGTCATTGTCAGAAATTAACCTAACCAAAGGTAGGGTCGAATCCACAGGGAATACAGGGTTTTACCACAAGAATTCACTATTAATTATTTCGAGTATCGGTAACTAAAATCTCTAAATGGGGGGCTTTTGATTCAAGAACAAAATAAAATAAACACTATACTATGATGTGGAAAAACACTCAATTTTAGGGACAACTTGGGAATTATGTTCCCCATGGTTCTTAGACTCGATTACCCTAGGTAACACAACTACAATAGGAGATTCACTTGCAAAATGGTAAATTAGGTTCTTTAAGTCCTCTTGTGAAGGTGAAGGTCGAATCTCACCATGTCGCTTGATCGGCTACCATGGTGTGCAAACTAACTGTTACCTATTGTCCCATTGAACCTCCCCTTGGTCAGGTTTGGTTGATTAGATGAGAACACATCAATAGAATTCTGTCATCTACTTTCCTTTTCTTATTCGTCACTACCTTTGTGCGGATTGTGATAGTAAGCGGGGTTTGGTGTTGGCCACTACCAAAAAACAATCGTAATGAAGGGAAATAAATAATACATGCAAAACCACATCATAGAAATGCAATAAAGCTAGGTTATCTTAAGTCAAATACCCATGGTTCCCACAATCCCAAGTTATAGGTGCTTAGCTGCTCATGGCTGAGGCAAAACAAGCAAAAATGCAAATGAATGACATGATTGAGAATTTTACCTAAGGAAATAAAAATTGAAGACACCACAAGCTTGATAGGTTGATGATTAGCACAAAACAAGGTTTACAATCCCTAAAATTTGGATTTTTTTAAGAGAAAAAGATAATCTATGCTAAACACCTAAGAGTTTCCTTGAGAGAATATTCAAAGATGATAAAAACTTCTCTGGTACAAATCCACTTTAATAACACCCTAGCTTAAACTATATATAGTGTTACCTGATCGCTTCTACATTTTCAACGTTTTTTCTCTCTCTAATTTATCTCTCTAAAATGCTCTCTAGCAATTTTTCACTACCAGTCGCACCGGCATGGCGCATGAGGCACCGGCGGACAGTGACAGACCGTCGGACTAGGATCATCATGGGCGTTTAGATCTTACACATATTCCTCAACACCACTCGTGCATAGATCATCCCACAGTTCTGGAAAATCGCATTTCGATTTGGCGATCCCTTGGGCAATGTCAGAAAAGGAGATGTCAAGGGCTGGAGAGATTATTTCCCTAGTGAATTTAGGGCAGATTCAGGTTGTCTTAAAGGATGGACATGACTCCACGAGTCAAGATATATCTATGGGTAAAAATTCAAAACAAGTTATCGTCCAAATTGAGAGATCCGAACAAGCGAATTTTCGGAGAGACACGACTGAGTCACCTGAGAAACACCAAGAAATTCAAACACTTTCTAGTAAAATTTGTCGAACAATTCACATTGGGGAACATTCCCCAGGTCATGATTCCACCACAGGAGAAGATTTGGCCAATTCCACCAGAGGCATTAACGAGGGAATCTTTTCAGGCGGCGACGATGTTGGTCCGGTAAAATTCGTGGGTCAAGATTAGCTCTTTCGACTCCTTGAGCCAAGGAGAAGCTCCCAGCACAAAAAGATTTTATTCTTAATGCATCATTTCCATTTAATTTGGAAATTAGGGTTCCTGAGACTCAAACTGCTCCCAAAGTTCAATTTTCTGAAATTGAACCAAAGGGTCCTAATACATCTTATATGAGAGACCAAGGAGATATGGTGAATCAATATAAGAAAGAATTCATGGAGAATAGGCTAGGAAAGACCTCCATAGAAGGTGATATCATGTTGAATAAGGTAAATCAGGTTCAGCAGACTTCTTCTGGTGGAGTTAAGGATCCAAAGGAAGGCTTGGAGGATCCAAAAGATTTTTCCTCGACCTAAGGTAAGTCCCCTGCACCTGTGACAACTATTAAGGATTTTTCCTTTGATCAAATGAAGTGTGGAAGCCAGGATGACATTGTTGGTTATGACTTTGAGCATGTGAAAGCTGATGATCATCATGTTGTGAGTAGTAGTGGTGGTATGGAGTTGAATAAGCCTGAGGAGACTCAGATCAAACGCATCCAACATTACTTGACTACTAAACTAAATTCTCTGAAAAATTCTTCAAACTTTGATGCTTACCAGCCGATAAATCCAAAAATGTCCCCCCTATCATCAGAAATACTACCAATGATAAAGTTCCCATGACTGCCCAGGATAATAATAATAATAATCAGCAATCTAGTGAGCCATCACCTCCCACTGTGGTTCAATATATTGTTACTAGGTTGAGGATGGACCAAGCCAAATCTGAAGTTCCCATAGATATTTCCCCTCCTAAAATTACTACTAAATAAGGTCGTCCAATCATTATCTTTAGAAAGGAGGATTTCAATGGTAAACTTGTAGACAGATGTAGATTTACCTTGGTGGGAAATTTTCTAGCACCATGCTAAGGATGGAAGTAATTAGGAAGAGTTTTATATCTCAAACTCAGTTGGTTGGTGGTGTGAAGATTGCTCATTCTAACTCCAGACATATTTATATTGATCAGGATAATGAAGCTGACCATATCACTATCTAGACTAAGAAAAGAATGCACATTGATGGACAATTGATGAGATTGTAGTTGTGGACCCTCACTTTCAGGCCTGAAGAAGAAACATCAATTGTTCCTGTCTGGGTAACTTTGCCAGAATTTCCATGGCATTGCTACTAAATGGAGGTTATTGCTGCACTTCTTACTCCATTGGAAAGTCTCTATACCTTGACACAACCTCTATTCAAAGAACTAGAGTTAATGTGGCCAAGGTTAGAGTCTAGATGGACATTACTAAATATAGACCTCAACATGTTTGGTTGGGTTTTGATGAAGAGGACCTTTCAGTTAGCAAATGGCAACTAATTGAGTATGCAGATGTGCCAGATTACTGTGGGTATCGTAAGCATCAAGGACACAAGATGATGAACTCTATGATCTAAAGAAGAGATGAGGAAGCAAACAAAAGAAGAGAATCTGATGAAGCAGCCAAACAATAATCAGGTGGAGTGAGCAGGGTGGTACTCAACAAATGAACAAATAGGAGCTGAAGAACCATAATAATAATGAAAGTAACAAAGCAAAAGAACCAACTAACTCGACACCAACTAAAGACCAGTGGCAAACCCAAAAGAAGAAGTCTAATAGAAGAAAATAGTCCTAGACACAAACTACTCAGCTGAAACAGGTTGTTCAAACTCAGAATATTCCTAAAGGCTCAGGTATTGACTTGAAATCTCCACAAAATGTAAATGCTGATCAAGTGTGTTTAAATCAACCCCCTAAACCCCCTGATGATGAATGTATGGGAATTGTTGATGTTAGAACCCCTCCCCTGGATCCCTCTTGTTCTGTTGTTGCTGCTGTTGTAGTTGATGGAGGAAGGATGGTGAGGTATGAGGCACCCTCTAAGCTGTAGGATAGGGAACCGGGTCTAACCATACTTCTGCTACCACTATTGTTCACCAGAATGTTGATTTGGTTGATTCTACCACTTAGAGTGATATGGTTAGACCTGCTATTGTGCAAAGAGGCCAGAACAATGATGTGGTATTAAGCCAATCTAAGGGTAGCATGGACAAAAAAATAGGTAACTTGGAAAGTACTAATGGTTCCAAGAGCAAAACCAAACCAAGCAAGAAGAGGAGAGATGCTATAAGAAAAATTGGAGAATGGGACTATTTTGATAACATGGAGACTAGCCCTAATGAAAAGAATACTCAAGAGGCCGGAACTTGCAAGACGTTCATTCTAGTTGATGAGTATGCTATTATGAAGGTCACTCCTATCAATGTTCAATCCAATTCTCCTCATGAGGGAGGATGAGCTGATCCTGACACTAATATTTGTCATTTTCACTCTGATCCTGTGCTTCCCAACACTGAGGAAGATGAGTATGGAGTGATCAACTCAGAAGATGAAATGGACAAAGACACCTTTCCTTTTACTAAGCATGATGAAAATGATGAAAATCAACGAGTAACTCATTAAGGCCTTTAGTCCTACTAATAATGATGCTATGCAGGAAGAGATTGAGCAAGTAAGTCAAGAACAAGGTTTATCCCCTAGGGGGATTCATCAAACTAATGTTCACACCAAAAAACACAGCAGTAGGCATCCTGTCACTGGTGGCAGGCCAAACACTAGGTTGTTTATCTCTAAAGCTTCCCAATGATTAATACAATCATTTGGAATGCTAGTGGTATCAATATCAAAGGTGATATGGAAAGAATTCAATCTCTTAAGATCACCCATCAACTGGCCATGATAGTTATTTTGGAGCCTTATTCTGCTAACTCTTTATTGCAAAACTGTAGAATTCAATTGGCAATGGAGAAAGATATATGCAATAGCAATGGAAAAATCCGGGTATTTAGGAACATTAAGAGGATTGTACAATGCTGGAAAAACATGAGCAACAACTCACATGTGAGATCCAACATATACAGATCTCTCTGAAGTTTTTCTCTACATTTGTTTATGCTAAATGTATGGATTATCTGAGAAGACCTCTCTGGGAGATGATGTTGCACGTATTTGATAAATTTAAAGGGATGCCTTGGTGTGTAGCTGGAGACTTCATTGTTATTACTAGCACCAAGGAAAAACTTGGAGGAATACCTTACAACATGAAGAAGAGCTTTGAGTTCATAGTTGTTTTAGAAGGTTATGGATAGCTTGATCTTGGTTTTACTAGGCCTAAATTCACTTGGACTAACAATAGGGAAGTCATGTTTAGAATATGGAAGAGGTTAGATAGGCTGTGGTCAATGATAAGTGGCTGGAAGTCATGCCTTAGACCACAGTCACTCATCTGCCAACTGTCAGCTTTGATCGCAGTCCACTTTTGGTAGAAATGACTACAAAGTCTGACAATGCTATCAAGTACTTCAAATTTTTAAATTTTTGGGTTGAGCAGTCTAGTTTCCTAGAAACTGTGAAAGATTGCTGGGAAAGGCCTATAGCTGGGAACCCCATGTAGATCTTTAATCAGAAAATGAAGAGATTATCCTCCACTCTTAGTAGTTTGTATAAACCTCAATATTGGGATATTTATGCCAAAGTCAGAAGTTATGAAGAAAGAATTAAACTTGTTGAAGAGGAGCTGATTAATCATACTACTGATGTAGCCAAAATTAATCTTCACAGCCTTAATGCAAAATATATTAGTTTTCTCAAACTTGAGGAATCAATTTTGAGGCAAAAATCTTAGTTACACCGGTTCCAATAGGGATATTCTAACACTAGTTACTTCCATGCTCTTCTAAGGTGGAGAAGAAGGAGGTTATTTAACCATCAAGTTAAGGATGATGATGGGGAGTGGTTTCAAGGGGATGATAATATTCCAGAGGCAGTATGCTCTCATTTTTAGCAAATCTTACTAGACAAGACAAAGAGATCAGAGAAGACGTTCTAAATTGTATTCCTGTGATGATCATTGAACAACACAGTTAGAGTTTGCAATTTATTCCTGATTTGGAAAAGCTTAAGCAAGTTGTCTTCTCAATGAGCCCATACTCTACTGCTAGTCCAGATGGTATGAATGGCAAGTTCTTTCAAGCTTGCTGGGATATTGTCAAGAATGACCTTATGGCTATGGTGAATGCATTCTTTTGTGGTAACACTATTCTAAAATATTTTACTCATGCTTGTTTTATCCTATTGCCTAAGATGAAGAATCCTAGAATATTGTCTGAGTTCAGGCCAATAAGCCTGAGTAGCTTTGTCAACAAGGTGTTGTCTAAGCTGCTGTGTTAGAGATTGACCCCTATCTAACCTAACCTTTTTTACCCCAATCAGTTAGGGTTTGTTAAATGTAGAAGTATCTCAGAAAACATTATTTTAGACCAAGAGATTATCCACCAGAGCAATAAACCTAACATTGGGGGCAATGTGTTGCTTAAGCTAGATATGGCTAAAGTTTATGATAGAGTTCCTTGGTCATATATTTGCATCGTAATGTGGAATATTGGCTTTGCTAAAGGATTCATTGAAATGGTATGGAGGATCATGTCTAATAATTGGTACTCCATTATTATCAATGGATCAAGACATGGTTTCTTCTATTCCACTAGCGGTCTCAAGCAAGATGACCTTTTATCACCAGCTCTCTTCATTATTGGTGTAGAGGTGTTGTCAAGAATGCTTAATAAACTTCATCAAAATCCTAACTTTTATGTATTTAACATGGAGAAAAGAGGTCCTCAGATTAATCATCTCATTTTTGCAGATGATGAAATTATATTTTCTTCAGGTAAAAACAAATCTCTTGAGTTGATTATGAAGGTCTTATCTTTGTATGAAAAAGTGTCAGGGTAGTTTATCAACCAAAATAAGAGCAACTTTATTGTGATCATGACTTCAAGAGGTCTGTTGATAGAGTGAAGCACATCATAGGTTTTCTATAGAAAAAAAGCTCCATTCACCTACCTAGGATGTCCTATCCACATTGGGAGGCAAAGAATTATTTACTTTTCTAATCTTGTATCTAAGGTAGTTTCCAAGATTGCTGGTTGGCAACTTATGTTATTTAGCTATGGTTGTAGAGCTACCCTCATCAAACAAGTTCTTCAATCACTCCCTATTCAAATCTTATCTTCTGCATCCCCTCCATCTACTACCCTCAATCTAATCCAAAGCGTGACTGCTGATTTTTCTTAGGATGGTTAGATGACAAGAGGAAGTATCATTGGTCCTCCTGGAGAAATCTCAGTTTCCCCAATAAAGAGGGTGGTATTGGTGTCAAAATGGTGGCTGAGGTCAATAAAGGATTCCAATATAAGTAATGGTGGACCTTTAGGTCTAAGAGATCACTTTGGAGTGATTTTCTGAGAGCAAAACATTGCCAAAGATCAAATCTAGTTAGGAAAAACTAGGATACTAGGGAATCTCTAGTTTGGAAAAACATGATGATACACAAACATGCTATGGAACCTCACATATACTGGAAGATCAATTCTGGCAGTTGTTCCATTTTGTGCGATAATTGGTTGGGAGTTGTCCCTTTTGCTCACTTTTGGGATGTCAGTAGCAGGCTAGACAACACAAAGGTAGCTGATTTTATTGAGAATGGGCAATGAAATGTTGATAGAATTATGAACATTGCCACTCCCCAACATGTGGCTAATATCTTATCTTTCCAATTACATTTCAAACAGGGAGTACTTGATAAGGCAGTCTGGAAATTAAATGCTGATGGGGGTTTCTCGGTTGCTTTCGCATGGAATATGATTAGGGAACAAAGGGTTCACACTTCTCTTAATGAACTGACTTGGCATAAAAACATCCCTTTAAAATACTCTTTCTTACTATTGAGAGCTCTAAGGGGGAAGCTTCCTACAAATGAGAAACTGAGCAAGTTTGGGGTTGATCCTAAGAAATGTTGTTTTGTCATAGTCCTGGGCTTGATATAGTGGAGCATGTATTGTTACAGGCCACTTTGGTAGGAATGTATGGAAATATTTTGCTGCATATTGTGGGAATAACAGTGATTTACTTCCTTTACATCATTATGTCATGAGATGGTGGAGTTCAGATCACAAGAATGAGGCTCACAAGTTATTTCTATAGGCTGCTCCAATATTTATAAGTTGGAACCTGTGTAAAAATAGGTGTGCTTATAGAAATGCTGGGAAGAAATCGAACCTTATCAAAGTAAAGTTCTTGATCTTCAGAGACATTTTTTTTGTGATGAAAACAAAATTTCCTTATATCTCTTGGCCTGCTTCCTGGACTGATATGGTTAAGCTGGTTGAAAGGTGTGTTAATATCACTAAAATTACTCCTGTAAAGTGGAGTAGACCATCTGACTTGTGGATCAAACTCAATTCTGATGGTAGTGCCCTCACTGATGGAAGGATGGGGGATGGGGAATCGTTAGAGACAAAAATGGGGAGTTTGTTCTTGCTTATTCTACACCTCTTAGTAATGGTTCCAACAACCAAGTTGAAGTTGAAGCAGTTGTGTTTGGGATTGTTTAGTGTCTGCAGATGGGGTGGAACAAAGTAATGCTGGAAGTTGATTCCCAAATATTTTGCAAATGGATTCAACATACTACCAATGCTCCTTGGAATGTTCATTAGGCCTTGACTAGACTAAAGTACCATATATCTCAATTGCAGAACTTTAAATGTAGACATATATTGAGGGAAACAAATTTTGTTGCGGATGTTCTGGCCAAGAAAAGTCACAATTATGTTGTTTCTCAAGTGTATGTTTATGTTGGTTAAATCCCAAAGGAGGCTAAAGCCTATAATGATCTTGACAAGTTGGAAATAGTTGCATTTCAAAGAAGGAAACTTAAGAGGATTAAAGAACTACCATAAGTTGTTGGATTGCATACTAATAGTCTTAGTTTTAACTAAGCTATTAGTGTGTTCTTCTCTAATGCTTGGTGTTGATGCAACTTAGTCCCATAGGTTAAATTTTTTTTTGTTTTTCTCCTTTTACTTGTAAAGGGAGAGTCTCCATCGTTTAATTGCATTCTTAGAATTTATGTATTGAGAGGAGTCCTCCAGTTAGTATTTTCTAAGTTTGTTTTCTTTTGTAGTATTGGCAAAAAAGTTCAAGACCTTAGTAGGTTTGGAATTTTGTATACCACTATAGGAAGGAGGTACGGTTTATGTCCCCCTCCTTATATCATTCCATCATTTTCGATCTATAATAAGGTTTGGGGTTTGCGGCTCAACCCCTGACCGTCCAAAGGGGTGGGGAGCCTTTTGCATAGGTCTGTTCCCCATAAAAAAATATAGTGTTTTTGAAATAATCCTTAAAGTTACATAGAAAAGATAGCTGGCATCTAGTACACTTCGCGGTTATGACTTATAGGATAGCCTACGAGTCGTAATAAGGGTCTCGTTTTAGGTTCTTTGAATTTTGGACTCGTCTCGTATGACCCACAGGTATGATTCGTATGCTCCTCTCATAGTCTATGCCTTCAGTTTTTGGTCCAACAATTTGGCCCTCTGATTCCCGCTGCGAGTCCACCCATACGAGTCGTAGTGAGACTTACGACTCGTGGGATGACCTCGTAGGGGTGACCTCCACTTAGCAGATTTCTGAATTTTTATCTCTGTTTCTTTCTATGACACACCCTACGACTTATAAGTGAGCTCCTATGTCCTATGATTCAGCAAAATATGCAACTTTTCTTCAAAATTATGCCAACCTAACTTTTCTGCAAGAACGACACAAAAACACATAAAAACCATACAAAGTTGACAAAATCCCTTTTTTAGGCATCAAATGTGTTGTATTTTGATAGCATATTAACACCCTCAACTTAGAATTGTTGCTTGTCCTCAAGCGATGACTCAATTTACGCAGGCAATGAAAAATACATAATAGCTATACTAATGGCAAATACATCAACTCCTCTGATTCAGGTACCCACTTACCATTTTCAAAACCAGATTGCAAAGTTATTTAGCATAACAAAACATGATGATGAATCTAGCAATCCAACTATGATAGGCTATGGAACATCAACCATCCACAATCATTAGTGCATCCATATGCTAACCAAGTAGTGCAAATGCCCTCACAGAAATGAAGTCCCTCTTACTCACTCAAGAAGCATTTACAATCAGGAACTGAGGAAGCATTTTCACTATAACAATTGAAATTCATGCATACTTGACTAAAACCATAGGATTGCCTCTATACTCATCTTCTGGCTTGGTGATGAAGAGGATTTGGATCACCTTAGGACTTATGGGCTTGTAACATAGGTTCAGGAAGCTTTGGTATGTCATTTTATGCAAGTAGTGACTAAAAGCTATCCTTGAACCATGTTTACTAACACTTTTTGCTATCATAAACCCAACCCTTTTCATTAAATCCACCCTTATTCCCCTATTTTAAGCTTTTTCTCGAGTGCTTTCTTTCTATTTTTAGTTGTGCCTTATCTGTGAACTCAATTCGTGCTACTTTTTCTCAATTCAAGGCACTTTTCTTTTCTTTTTCTTCACTTGACTCATTATTTTTCATTTCTTTCTTTATTTCCCAACTAACCACCTCATTGTCATTACTTTACAATAATAAAGGCCACCCTCAACATATGCTTTTAGCCTGAGGTGAAGTACACAATATCCATTCCCCAAACCAGGGCCACAATTTGCAGCCACGCTCAACTTAGGCTTTTAGCCTCAATTAAGGTTCACATGTTCAAGGATAGATCAGGGCCATCAAGGTATTTCATCAAACAAGGTTAAGCTAGCAAGGTGTCACGAAAGAATGAGTACACGAGAAGCTCAAAAATTTGGAACAAGGGATTCACTCACTCATTTGGTGGGTCACTTAGGCTAAAAGTGGCTTCACTCAAAGAATAAAGACCTAATGTAACACACCACATTTTACATGCACTAATGCGACCCAAATGAAACATGATTTGGTTTGTTTAAATTAGAGCCAATATTTTTAAAAAGTGTTTGAATCTCGTGTTAATGGGCGATATATTCGTCTAACGCTTAAGAGGGTCAAGTGTATACATGTTTTGTGAGGAGGTCACTACCCTAAACAAAGTAAAATAATTAAGATACTTGTATGACTTAATAATCAAGTAGGTGAGTCACCTACTTGCTCAGCTTAAATTTGCAAGCTAAACGGAGACGAGGCTCGACGTTGAATTTGTCTAAGTTCGATTATTAATAAAGTCTTTATTAAAAGAGTAACCTTAGCCCATGTTTTAATATCATAGATGGCCTATAAGTTCAGTCAAAGGAGGATATTAAAAAGGGGCCAAAGACATCACAATGTCTTTGCTAATTTAGGCCCAAACATAAGTAAGAAGAAAGCTGGAAAATGGGCAGCCAAGGTCCATCAAATTTGTGACCCATTTGAGCC
>JAPFFP010043477.1:0-13202 GCA_026153255.1 Solanum medicagineum | reverse complement strand
AAAACATGTATACACTCGACCCTCTTAAGCGTTAGATGCACATATAACCCATTAACACGAGATTCAAGCACTTTTAAGAATTAGCGCCATTTTAACCAAACTATGTCATGTTTCATTTGAATAGTACTAGTATTGTAAAGTGTGGGGTATTACAGGCGGCCAGCCATCTACGAGGGAAAAGTTTCAAGAGGTTGAGGTAGAATATCCTCTCAACGACCATGCCAAAGTTGTGCTTAGTATTGGACCTTGGTTCATTGAGCCAGTGGAAGAT
Source organism: Solanum medicagineum (assembly GCA_026153255.1). Classification (NCBI taxonomy): domain Eukaryota; kingdom Viridiplantae; phylum Streptophyta; class Magnoliopsida; order Solanales; family Solanaceae; genus Solanum; species Solanum medicagineum. The sequence goes on along the minus strand of JAPFFP010043477.1, from coordinate 12,931 downwards.
GAAATTCATACGGACTCCTTAGGAGGTACACGAGAATGATGATGAGGATGAGGCTAAAGAGGATGACATAGCTGATGAGCCTCTGGTGTATTTAGGGGGTGAACCCATCCTACCAGGCCCTGATAATGCTTGAGCACCACAGTTCCCACCTTGCAGGTTATCTATGGTTAGGACTGAGAGCAGTGCTAAGTTTAAGTGTGGGGTGGGAATTACTTTATTCTGTTGATGTTGCTTCTGCTGCTATTGCCATGTATTAAGACCATTTTTATGTTTGCTTTGTGTTTATTTCTTTACATCTATCCTAATGTAGGGTTGAACATCTTTTATTTTATGTTGCGTTTGTAAGTATTAATTGTTGTTAACTATTTTGATGCATGGATACCCTTTTGTTATTATTCTGTGAATGCACTAAGTTATTGGTAGTTGTGTGTCTATGGAAATTAGCTATGTTAGTCATAGTTGAGTGATGGGGGCCCTATTATGGATTGATGACGACCATCCTAAGGTTATTCATCAAATCGAGTTCATGTAGAGTGTGGTAGTATACGAACGAGCATCGAGCGCAAACTTTTGAACATAGTTAAAGATAGTTGCTTGAGCGTTGTGGACCACAATTGTATGCTTGCTTAATTAAATGAATTCATGTGAATACCATAATAGAACTCTAGTGCTAACCTTGTGATGAAAATATCCCAAGAGTGAGCGAGCTAATTATGAGTCTCTGTTGTGATAGCCTCGAGAACTTGCCTTGTATGTAGAATAGAATTGGTAGGAATCAGAACTAGAGGAGAGGATCTAGGCATTTCTTTGATAGACGAAGACATCCCTAGTTAGCCCTTGTTGAGCCTTAGCCTATTCTTTGACTAACCACAATTTTAGCCAATCCTTTTTCTTGATAATATACCCATTTGTCAACCTAATACACTAGCGCTTTATCATGGGTGAACGAGAATAAAGGGAACTTGATTGGACACCCGAGAGTTGAAAAATAGTAGAGTGTCAAAAAAAAGAAGAGAGAAAAATAGAAAAAGTGTCGACCAAAATACTGTTGGTCCGCGTTGCCTCCGCATCACGGAGCAAATGAGGATGCACACTGTTTTGGTCCCAAAATAATCCAGTTATCCAATGTTGATCCACGATGCCTCCACGTTGCGGATCCATCGTGGATACATACTGATTCAAAAAAAATTGTGTTCTTTTCTTTCGCTTTCCTTTTTTTTTGTTTAGTCATTATATGTTTAGGGTGTCGACGTATTTGTAGTGGGGTTATTTTGTGGTCAGATGTAAATAAATAGGAGTACCTATAGCATAAACTCAAGAAGGGGAACGAAAGGTTGTGAAGCAAGAAATCATGAGAAGATGTGAAGTGTGTACTACAGGTGCGTAGGAATTGAACTGAGTCAACCATATACATAAATGTATCCTACCTACTCGCAGCCTACATTATAGCCAGACAAAGACCTACGTGATCCTCTAAGGAAAATTCCAACTAGGTCTATGTTTACATTAAGGGAAAGCTTATGGAATCTAGAAGCAATTTGAGACATCTTTTCAGACATGAGAGTGTTTGTGTACCCATTCTTAATCTTCGGATTAGATTCATAGCGTTGTGCATGGGTAATTCTTCTTGGTGAGGCCACACGAACATTCAAGGTCAGTAACTAGATAAACTGTTAAATATTCTGCATGAGTTCTAAACATGAGTACAAGGAGTGAGTAGTTTCTACCCAAGGCATCAGAAGTTCTTCAACATGGTTCATAGAGTGTGGTTGCATGATGTTTGTTATACATACTACCGTAGGGAGTCTCATGCATGTGTAATAGTTTTCCCAAGGACGGACATGACTCTTAAAGTGGGGTGGTGATCTTAGGCATATTTATATGCCTAATTAGCCAATAATGCCCATAAATAGAGTGAATTTAGAAGATAAATTAATAGAGTCTAGGTGTTTGAGTATTGTTTTCTCTTATTTTGCTAACTTAGGGCCAAGTGCACCTATTGGTTGTGTTTTCAAAAGATTTTTTTGCTTTGATTGGGAAGTTTGGAGTTAAACTTGGACTTGAGGGAAGAACACAGTCTGGAACTCAGAGAAGAAGAGTCAGTAGGAGCAGCCAAAATACCCAAAGTCCACGTGGCAAACTTGGGAACAAGGTTGTGGAAGCTGAAAAATGCAAAAAAAGGCGTGAAGCTGAAAAGTATGCAAGGTTTGCATCGCAGACTTGTGCAACTAATGTGCAAAACAGCCTAGTTAACAATTTAAGCAAAAAATCAGAAACACAAGGGGTATGCATTGCAAGCTTGATGACACGATGCGGAAAAGTCGAATTACGGGATTTATTATTACTCTATCTTAGACTTTAGGTTTTACATTTTGTTTTACGTAAGAGCTGCAGTACAGACGATGGAGAACATTTTCCTATCGTATTTTGGGTTAATTTAATATTTAGACTTTGGTTTTTGATGTTGTCCACTTCATTCATGATGTATTCCACGTTCATGACTGGCTAAGTCTCCATATTCTGAGGTCGTAGCCATAGACTATGTGTAGTTCTTAAATTTAACATCTATGAATGGTTTCTTTCAATTATTCCTATGTTATTTTTATCTATACTTCGTAGCCTCATCAACTAGGGAGTCATTCACTCTTGATTTGAGAGATGTTGGACTGGATAGAACACAATAGTATAGGGAGCTTGTTCAGTACTAGGAAACTAGGTTGATTCGTGTAAGGGAGACTAGTGACAATTACCCTTACAGCTCACTTGGTTCATATACGGGAAGATAGCTTTAGTGCATTTTTATTGTTCTATCTATCCCCGCTCAAAGATGTATTTAGGCAGTTAATAACGGTAGACGACAAAGGCGTGCAACCCTGTTCAGGTAAATTAAACCTGGTGAATCAATAATCAGGAAACCAAACATAGGTAGAGATTGTTAAGATTAGATAGAGTCGTGAAGGTTACAACCCTGGAATTATCCATCCATTGATACCTTCTCGTGAAAAGCAAATTAGTTTACTAGAAATTTGTTCTTTACCATTTATTTTACTAAATTCCAACACTCATTTTACGAAAAGCACCATAAATATGATAACCGAGAGTGATTAGTAATTACACTCAAATCCTTTGGGTTTGACAGCCCTGCTCTTTAAGTAGAGCAAATATATTACTTGTGAGACCACGTACACTTGCGTGTGCTGGGGATTAACACCTGGTTACACCAAAATGTATAGAGATTTGAGGGATATGTATTGGTGGGGAGGCATGAAGAGAGACATTGCCAAATTTGTTTTCGGTTGTCATAGTTGTCAACATGTCAAAGCCGAACATCAAAGGTCGGGTGCACTAGCACAAGACATAGTGATTCCTACTTGGAAGTGAGAAGAGATTTACATAGAATTTGTAGTTGACTTTCCCAAGACTAGAAAGGGTTTTGATTCCATTTGGGTTGTGGTTGATAGGCTGACAAAATCGGCTCACTTCTTATCGGTTAGGACTACATATGGGGATGAAGATTATGCTAGGTTGTATGTCCATGACTTGGTGAGGTTGCATGGGGTTCCTTTGTCCATCACATTAGATTGTGGTGCTTAATTTTCTTCACACTTTTGGAGGTCCTTTCAAAGGGGTCTTGGTACAAGAGTTAAGCTTAGTACGGCCTTTCACCCTCAAATGGATGGCCAAGCCGAAAGAACTATCCAAAAACTTAAGGATATGCTTAGGGCTTGTGTCTTAGAGCTTAAGGGTTGTTGGGATGATCATCTTCCATTGATTGAGTTTGCCTATAACAATAGCTATCATTGTAGCATCGGAATGGCTCTTTTTGAGGCTCTCTATGGTAGGCGTTGTAGATCACCGGTTGGGTGGTTTTAGGTTGGAGAAGTGACTTTGTTGGGACCAGATCTGGTTACTTGAGAAGGTTTGAATGATTAGAGAAAGGTTGAAGATGGCCCAAAGTCGCCAAAAGTCCTATCCCGATGTGAGGAGAACGGATCTTTAATTCAAAGTTGGTGATTGAGTTTATTTGAAAGTATCACCTATATAACAATAGCTATCATTGTAGCATCGGAATGGCTCTTTTTGAGGCTCTCTATGGTAGGCGTTCTAGACCACCGGTTGGGTGGTTTTAGGTGGGAGAAGTGACTTTGTTAGGACCAGATCTGGTTACTTGAGAAGGTTAGAATGATTAGAGAAGGGTTGAAGATGGCCCAAAGTTGCCAAAAGTCCTATGCCGATGTGAGGAGAAGGGATCTTGAATTCAAAGTTGGTGATTGGGTTTATTTGAAAGTATCACCCATGAAGGGTGTGGTTCGTTTTCGTAAGAAGGGAAAATTGAGACCAATATATGTGGACCCTTATAGGGTAATGAGGAGAATTGGCAAAGTAGCTTGTGAGTTGGAATTGCCTAGTGAGATAGATTTGGCTCGTCCAGTCTTTCACGTATCCATGTTAAGGAAATGTGTGGGGGACCCTAATGCTATTGTGCCTCTTGGTGTTGTGGGTGTTGTCGAAGATAGTTTGACCTATGAAGAGGTTCTGATTTAGATTTGGATAGACAAGTGAAGAGGATGAGGAATAAAGATATGGATTTCATTTAAGGTCCTTTGGAGGAATCAACAAGTTGAAAGTGCTACTTGGTAGGCAAAACCGGACATGCAAAAGTGATCCCTTATCTTTTCCACTCCACTCAAGCCTAAGGTGTTAGTCTAAGTACTTTATATGATCTCAGTTCTTAAGTTCAGCCCCATGTTATTGCATACATTCATGTTTAAATTGACAAGTTCATGATGATTTTACACTTACGATGAGATTTTTAAAATGATGTTCAAGTGCATTGTTGCATCTCGATAGGGCTGAAATTTTGATGTTTACGTCTCTCTTATACATTTCTTTGACATTCGGGGACGAATGTTCCCAAGAGGGTGATATTGAAATGACCCTAGAAAGTGCCTGAAAATGTGCTGCGAAAGTGTCCGAAATCTTCATTTCCATATATCTCAAAATCTATGCATGATATCAAAAATATGACTTCATATTTTTTATCAGGGTGACAAAATTGAGTGGAAAACGGGTCTAACCCCGATATAAGAGCAATCATATCAGAATTTGAAAATTGAAAAATGCAATTTCCAAAGAGGTTTTCGCACCCCTGGCGCGATGCGCCGATTGCGCGCCACAATGTATTTTGTGCACTATTTTTCTACTTCGGTTCAAGACTTTTGAGTCTTGGGCCTATGTGTTCCCAAATGTGAAAATACCCATACATAGCCAAAACATTCCCAATACTCATTCAAACACTTAGCCAAATATTTTACTCCTAAATTCAAGTCTCAAAACTCATCCGGATCTCAAGGTTCTCATTCAAGCTTCAAGTCTCCATCTCTAATCTTCATCAAGCTATTCTCCAAAGCTAAGTTATGTGGGTTTCTTTCATGGGTTCCTTTCACCCATGATGCCCAAGCTTCCTTTTACCTAAAACGACATGATTTGAAGCTGATTTACTCATAGGTCTTACTTATTATGAATTTCACTGCACACTATGTTGGGATTTATGAAATTGTGATTGTTTTTGCATGTTTTCAACTATGAATCTAAGATCTAATGTGAGATTTGATAAAGGATTTTTATGTATATTGCTTGAGGGTGTTACCAAGAATCTATTGATGGTGTTGCTCTAAATTTTCTAGCATGATTCCACTCTTGAATTGCATGGTTTTAAACTAGCACTACATACCTGCCAAGTGTTTGATAAAATGTCCAATTATTATTTCTTGATGAATTGAAGGTCAATGCATGTCTTATGTGTTGAATGACAATATAATAATGAAAGGAACATATGTATATGATGATGAAAGGAATGCATATGTAGATGATGTTATCTCTATTGAGTTGGGGATGACCAAGCCTCACTCGGGAGGTTATAGGCCCGGGCAACCTTGTTGAGGGGTGTGTAGCTCGATCGCCTCGCTCGGGGGGAGGCAAGCCTGTGCAACCTTATTAGGGGGTTTGTACCTTGATAACCTTGTTGGGGGGTTTGTACCTCATCAACCTTGTTGGGGGGTTTATATCGCATCAACCTCATGAAGGAGTTTTTACCTCATGCGCCTCTCCAAGGAGGTGATAGGCCTTTGATTGCACTAATAAGTGTTCATTCTTTACACTTGTATTATGTTCTATATATAGGAATGATTTTTACTTCAAGCATCATTCATACATGATATATTACTATAAGCTATTTATTGCCTATGTTATGCATTTTGTTTATGGTGCTTATCACTTGTTGCATTACATCCTGCACATTTAGTACATTCAGACGTACTAACTCATACTCTATGCCTACATGATGTCACCATATAGGAACTGGAGCCCCACTTGAGCATCCTCCTCCACATGGCTAGTACAATTTCTACCGAGCTTGTCTGTGAGTCCTCCATTCTAGGGACGACATTTATGATGTGATGCTATATTCTAAGACTATCTTTCTTTTATGAATGTGTTGACTTTGAGGGTGAGTGGTTGCTTGTCTTGGCCCCCTCTCTTATCTATGTAATAGAGTTATTGTTGGACATGATATGTATATATGCTATGAGCCTTGACTCTCTTGTTTCTTGATGTTTATTAAATGAAGGTTCCCCCTTAGCCCTGATTATCCCTATTTACTTTGTCTTGTTGTTGATTGCATGCTTCCGCGACCAAAGACGTGTACTGATATGTTAAGAGGCTTGCTTGGGGAACCTTCGAGTTCCCATGCGCTGTGTCACCTCTAGGACCTAGGCTTGGGTTGTGACAATAAGGATCCACGGCCCATACTTGGGCTACGTACTTTGCATTTTCCAATCTAAAAGATCTTTCTATGGGCCACCTTCAAACTTACGGCCAATAAACAGTTATCTCTGACAGCTCTTCAGAAACTTTTCAAACTTTGATCCTCCACGCACGAAACCAATCCACCACTCATAAAAACTTCTACAGGTCATTCGATAGTTATGGATGCAACAGTTTAAACTAGGCCCTTCACTAGATCTCACTCACGAAACCTCTCTATGACTCGTGGAATAATCCATGGCCCGTAGAGTTGCCCGTAAGTCTTCAAAACTAAAATTTTACAAAACTTTGCCCAAAATTAGGCCAAATCATGTAATCCTAAAATACAAACATAAAAATACATCAAATCTACTGACATTGCTTTAAGAACACATAAAATTCAAAGTTTTAAGCATCAAAAGTGTTATATTTTGGAAACATTTCAACACCCTCAAGTTTAAATTATTGCTTATTCTCAAGCGATGGACTCAATCTACATAAGCAGTATAGCAGTACACAGACCTCAATCTAATGGCATACATTTTCTCCAAATCAATCACAAGTACCTACACTAACTCATCAGTGCATATCATATAGTCATCAAGCAAACTAATACACATCAATTTGTGCGACAATGCAACTATGACAAGCTAGGATACCACAAGCAACAATCACCAGATTAGCCTAAAATCAACAGTGTAGTGCACGTACCCTCATAAAAAGAAGACCTATATCATACTCATGATTAGTATTTTCATATTTGATGCTTGGGACTAAAAAAGTCACTCACACTCACAACAGATATTCAAACACTATGCTCAATACCATATGCTTGCCCCTATACTCACAACTATGACCTTCAACTACTTGGACTAGGAAAACTATAAGACTTTCTTGGGTTGTAACGTAGGCTGAGGGGACTTTGGTATGATGTTTAGGAATATAGTGACTAATGGCCCTTCTTGACACTATGTTATTCTACACTTTTTTCCTACCAACACTGTTATTTTTAACTCATTCTTCCCTTCTCCTATTTCCAACCTTTGTGGGTGCCTTACCCACACTTTTAAGCTCATTACCTTTATTTTAACATTCTTTTTATTTTTCGCTCATTATTTAGGCATCGACTAATTTTTCTTGCACCCATAGCACATCTTTCTCCTTTCTTCATGTATCACTAGCTTCCACCTTATTTAGTGTGATTTCCCTTATACCATCAGGCCTAAGTTGAGGTGCACAATATCCAACCTATAAACCAACGCCAAATTTTGTAGTTACCCTCAACTTAGGCATTTTGCCTCAATCAAGGTTCATAATTTTCAAGGAAGAACCAAGGCCAAATTTAGGATTTCACATTCAACATGGCTCGGTTACTGAGGAGTTTTGTAATGGGTGTATGTAAAATTCAAACATTAGGATCAAGGGATACATCAAGTATTTGGTTGGTTAGTTAGACTAAGTGGGCTAATATGAACAATGGCCTAAGATCCTTTCCTAACCAACTAACCTACAGCATTAGTCAGAGTAACAGGGCAAGTTCTGAATTGAAACATAGTATAAGAATTATGCAAAGAACCTTACACACACTTGGCACTAACTACACTATCAACATAGACTCTTAAATGATGTTTTCATCAAAATTAAACCACACCCATCAGAACAAGCACTGTCAATAATTGATTTCATATTGTTATCAAAAGTACCTACACAGTATAATTCTGATGAGTATCAAATGTTCCACAAAACTAACATATGCCATAGCCATTAGTACAATATGCTACTAATATTACTTACACATCCTAAACATGTCGGTTCAATAGAAAATAAATGTCCTTAGGAAAAGAACACAGGCAAGAAAACCCCTCGGACTCAAAATTTGGGATACTTATAGGCCATGGTTACTCAGACTTCATGGGCCTATAACTATCCACAACCCATCGAAAAGATTTTGCATTGTCTTCAACGCAAAAAAATATAACAAAATAAATGTATAGGAGTAAAAAAGAACATACCTAGGCACCTAATCGCCAATATCCACCTTTGGTTGCTTCCCAGGTAGCACCTGATTTAATATTACGGTATGACTTGGACAACATGGTTACTCAGACTTCACCAAATGCCCAAACTTCCATCTTTAAATCATCAGGCCTCTTCATAGACTGATAGATATTGAAGATGACTTATTCATCATTCATCAAAACTTTTGGCCGGATTCCATATCTACCAGTACTTGCCCTATGGCTAGGAAGTGCCTTACCAAGATGATTGGGACTTCGAAGTCAACTTCCCAATCCAAGATCACAAAGTCTGCAGAGAATACGAATTTTTCTACTTTGACAAGAACGTCATACAATATCCTTATAGGCTTCTTCACTGTCTTATTAATCATCAAAAACTACATATTCGTTTGAATAGGGGCTCCCATGTGGTAACGACCCCAATTAGTGCCCGAAAATGTGCCTTGGAAGTGCTCGAAATCTTAATTTCCATATATCTCAAAATTCGTGCGTGATATCGTAAATCCAACTTCATAGTCTTCTTCAAGAGTTCAAATTAAGTAGGAAAAGGGTCTAACCCTGATTTTAGAGCGAACGATTCACAATTTCAAATTTCAAGTGTCAATTTCTAGAGGGGTTTGCGCATTGCTGGTGGGACGCACCAATGCACATTTTTGTGCCAGTTTTCCAAGTTTTGTCCAAGACTTTTGAGTCTTTGGCCTAAGTGTTTTCATACGTGAAAATACCTATACTTAGTCATTTTTCACCCTCATATCATTCTAAAAATTCTGTAATACTCATTCATATACTTAGCCAAATATTTCACTCCTAAATTCAGTCTCAAAACTTATCTGGATCTCAAGGTTCTCATTAAAGCTTCAAGTCTCCATCTCCTATCTTCATCAAGTTATTCTCCAAAGATAAGGTATATGGGTTTCTTTCATGGGTTCCTTTCACCCATGATGCCCAAGCTTCCCTTTACCTAAAATTGCATAATTTAAAGTTGATTTACTCATGGGTCTCACTTATTATGAAATTCACTGCACACTATATTGGGGTTTCATGAAAGGGTGATTGTTTTAGCATTTTTTGAGCTATGAATCTAAGATCTATTGTGATATTTGATGAAGAGTTTTGATGTATATCGTTTGAGGCTATTATGAAGTATCCATTGATGGTTTTACATGAATTTTCTTGCATGATTTCACTCTTGAATTGCATGGTTTCATACTAGCATTTCACACCTGCCAAGTGTTTGATAAAATGTCCCATTTAGGGTTCTTAAGAAATTGATGGTTCTTAAGGAATATGTGTGTGTGTGTGTGTTTGTATTTGTGTGTGTGTGTGTACGCGCGCGTGCGCAACTAAATTGTTGGGCTCTTATGTTGTTATGTTCTTGGGAATCGTTTATGATTTATTGAGTCCTTATGCTAAGGTTTATGCTTTTGTAAATTGTGAAGCCTACATGAAGGAATTATGAACTATCTTTTACACCTTACCCTCAAGTACAAATCAATGCTACTCACTTACTCATACCTACATGAAGGGGTTATGAACTATGTTGTGCTCCTTAACCTCGTGTATGGTTTAAGGTTATCCAAGGCACACACATGTAGGGGTTATGACTTATGCTACCTTCTACCCTCATGTGCTATTCACTTACTCATTTCTACATGCAGGGGTTATGAACTATGTTATACTCCTTACCCTCGTGTATGATTTGAGGTTATGCAATGTACTCATATGAAGGGGTTATGAACTATGTGCTATGCCTCACCCTCATATGCAATGTAAGGCTATGTATTATCTCATACACATATGCAGGGTTTATGAGTTATGTTACCTTCTACCCTCATGTGCTATCTATTATCTCATGTACTACCCATTACCTACTAGGAGGGGTTAGGGCTCATGCTATATTCCTCATGCTGTAGTTCAAAGTATTTGGATGATCTAATCATGTCACCTTATTGGGTTAAACAAGCTATGTAAGAATGAGTATTTTCAAGCATGTTTTACTTCAAGCGTTGTTCATGCATGCCATGTTGCTAATATACTATCTCTTGCTATAATTATGCATTTTGATTGTATTGCCTATGCATACTCAGTACCTTTTAATGTACTAATGTATACTCTATGCCAACATGATATCACCATGTAGGAACTGGAGCCTCACTTGATCATCTTCCTCTACGTGGCTAGTACGACTTCTCTCAAGCTAGTTGGTGAGTCCTCCATTCCGAGGACAATGTCTATGATCTCATGCTATGTACTAAGACTATCTTTCTTTTATGTATGTATTGACTCTAAAGGTGATCTTGGTTGCTTGTCTTGGCCCCGATCCTATCTAAGTTTTAGAGGTATTATTGGACATGTTATGCATCTATGCTATGAGCCTTGACTCTCTTATTTCTTGATGATTATGATATGGAAGTTTACCTCTTAGTCCTAATTACCCATGTTTATGATGATCTCTTGTTGTCATTTTAATTGCTTCCATGACCAAGGATGTGTAATGATATGCTATGAGGCTTATTTGGGGTTCTTTCGGGTTCCCCATTCACTAGTCACGTCTAAGCTCTAGGCTTGGGTTGTGACACAAGTCTAACTTCTTGAATTCTACAAAAGACATTAAATTGATGGTGGCACCTAAATCACATAATGCACTTGCAAATTTGACATCTCCAATAGTGAAGGGTATCTTGAATGCTCCGGGATCTTCTCTCTTCTACACTAAGGACCTTGTTGCTATTACACTATAATGTTGAAGCTCTTAAGAGAGCTCTTGGCTCATAGTCCTCTTTTATGTCACCAAGTCCTTCATGAATTTTCATACTCGGGCATCTTCTCTAATGCCTCAATGAGAGGGATATTGATGGAGAGTTGCTTCAGCATGGAGATTTAGTGATGGAGTTTAACTTTCTTCTCTTTCTTTTTGAGTCTCTAAGGGAAAGGAGGGGGAGGTCTAGGAATAGGTTTCAACTTCTGTGGCATCACCACTGTAACACTCACCCCATCTTTGGCGCTGGCATCTCCAGACCCCGCATCCTTGCGCTCAACCATCTCCTTGCAAACCTCCTCATCATCAACTAGTATCGGTTGGTCAATGGTCTTTTTTCCATCACGTTTCATCACTGCCATACACTGTCCCTTATTCTTTGGATTTTGCAATGTATTGCAGGGCAATATACCCTTTTGATGTTAATTCAGCTAAATCAACATCTGACCAAACTATTGCTCTAGTTACTTAATAGTAACAGAATGAGACTTGATTTTCTAATTAATGTTAGAGATGTTAGATTTCATTCCCTTTAAGGTCTAATCTTGAGCGTCAGCCTTCTTCAATAGTTGTTTGAGGAGTTCATCATACAATCAGAAAAATTGATCTTGTTGAGAAATCAATGCCTTACTCCATAACTTTGAGGGAACCAAAGCCTGACAAAGGGTTCGGTCCAATTTGGACGCCCATTTAGGAGGTGCCAACCAAACCCCATCATTGATTTGAGATCTTGATAAGGTGAATACCCAGTCTATTCAATGCTAGGCATAATGAGTATAAGGACCTCAAAAAAATCTCTTTTCGTCATATGAACTTTAAGGTGTACGAAGTTTCATATTTTACTTTTAATCAGAACGATAAAGACTTCATTTAACTTAGGTTGATCTAGGCCAGAGACAAACCTATGTCAAGATAATCCCGCCTTTGAAACACTTTGTTCGAGAGCTACCAGCACTAGAGTCATGATTGTATGGTGGCATATACGGACCATTTCTGCAATTATCTCTGCATCCCAAATCAGCATCTCTATCTTTGCCTTAATTCTTGTCATAGTAGCCTTATTGATTCTTGTCTCTGAAAGAACCATCCTTGTTAAAGTAACCTTGGTTTCCTTGACATTGTTGCCAATAGTCCTGATTGGACCCTTGAGCGTTGGTTCGAAAATCCCCTATATGATCAGTGGCAAAACCAGTGTCCTCCTCATAATAAGGCTCCTCATACATGGGTGCTCATGGTAGTTAATGGTTTACTGCTTTCATACGCTCCTGACTTTGCTTCATCAACAATGCGACATTATTACTAATTTGAGAAAGGTCTTGCATCATTTCCTTATTTATTTTTTCCTTCTAAG
>JAPFFP010043476.1:0-13203 GCA_026153255.1 Solanum medicagineum | reverse complement strand
CTGGTCCATGGCCGTATGGGCGACCCATGGCTGGCAAAGCGGACAATATATGCACGTGTGGGTCCGGGCTGTTACACAAAGGACTTTTTGGAGGTAGATAAGCTCAATTGAGCAAGAGCCCTCTCGACCATTCCAGCAATATTGCCTTCTTTTGCGGCTTTTGTGGGATATGAACCAAAGACAAAAGCAGATTCGGCTTTTGTGGTCACCTTTGAGGCTTGTTGTCCTAGAAGTTTGGCTTGGTTCCTCGTGACGGGTCCTACGCTTCCCACAGAAACATCAAGGATATTCTCGATAGCAACAGAGAATTTGGATCCAATGGCTTTTGCGGATGCGGATCTCGAGTTGACCTTTTCAAGACATCTCAAAGTTCTTGGATCTTGATTTTTTTTTGAAGAGAAGAGATGAAAGGTAAAGATTCTCCCACTGGGTGTGCCAATTTGTAAGGAACTAAGTTTCATTCCTTGTTCTTGAATCGATGAAACACTTGTGGCTCGGTACTTGAAGATGAAGACTTCTTTGTATGCAGATTGCTTGCAGATCACTACTGAAGAGCAAAAATTCTCTATATATTTCTGTGTGTCCCCTTTCATCTTATGAAGACTACTTTATATAGGTGTGAGTTAGGGTTTTAGGGGTACTTTGGTCCAAGTATTTTAAGGGATTTGGACCTTGATCTTGAAGAGTATTAGTTGGATCATCTTGTAGACTTAATGGACTACATAAAGTCATATCATTTTAATTTGAATTTCGATCCAACCTCATTAACCAATAATTTGACTTGGTCAATGCATCATGAATTTAAGATTTAATTCATATGTAATATGAATTTCATCAACAAAACTTCACTGTCTATAGTTACATTAATATTGTCTTATGATTTTCTTTACACGGAGAAGGGCCTGGTAAAGGTCAAATATGGGTTAATTCCTTGGATAGGTATATATTCTTACTTAACTCTTATTTGTATGAGCATATAGTCTGATACTAGTGAGTATGTTGGCTGTGAGGTTGTTTGTTGATTATATGTCATACTGCGGCCAAATTTTGGTATAGATATGACTCTGTTAGGCTTGATTGTTTGATATTTGTGATATGACTGTAGTTACCCATGCTTTACTCTATCTACCCATGGTTGGCTAGACTATGGGATACTTGGCCATGTTGGGCATGATTATACACTGATATGTGATATATACACTCTGGTATACTATTGTTAGTCGTTGTGTACTTGTTCTTCTTCTAAATGAGGATGGGGTTATTCGTTATTATCTGCAGGAGGTGATGATTATGCTTGGTTGGGTTGTATGATTCTTTTCTTGAGGCACAATGTGACTTTAGAGGTTTAAATTCGAATAAATTAGTCGAGTGAGTAATTATTCCTGTATCTCGAAACCTAATGACGCTTCCTGTGCTCTGAGACCCTGTGGCCACGTCTGAGAGTCCGAATCCTAGGTGACGCTCCTCGATTTCTAGTTCCCAGTGGCCACATTCCGTTATTCAAGCCACAAATACTGATTTTAAGGTCCGGGCACCTAGTGAGATTTGGGTCTGGGACCAAGCTGACTATATTTTGGGGGCTAGGCCCTTTTGATTGATATTTTGGTTCTGGGACCCCACTGACTACATTTTGAGGACTAGGCCCCATTGATGATATTTTGGGTTTGGGACCCTGTCGGTTATGTTAGGGGGATTCTTTATCTCGCGAGAGATTCACCCCACTATTGTATTAGATCTAGGTGTTACATTCCGATACAAGATCCGGTGTCATGGCCTGACACGATACGATACTTCGGGGTTGAGGACCCGATTGATGTATGGTACTTTGGGTCGAGGACCCAATTGATTATCCATGGATCCATACACCTATACACACCCTGATTATGCGTGGGTGAACCCTCTGGACTTATGGGGGCTCAAAGGGCGTTTAGGATTAGACACCAGGGCCTTACACCTATGTACAACTGACCCCTTGATCATGTGTTATTGAGAGTTGGGTTATATTGTAATTCAGTTGACCAGATTGTGTGTGAAGTGTACCTTCGGGGCTTATGGGGGCCCAGTTGGCATACTAGCATAGATAATAGGGCTTTTCACCCACGTATAATACTAGTTGGTTGGGACAGTGTTGGTATGGGCCTACTCAGTCTTCATCAGTTTATCATTATTCATCACTTGAGCTAGTTCAGTTATCATTATTCATCACTTAGATTGGTTTATTTAATGGTTTGAGAATTCTCCAAACATATTATTCCCTTGATCTGAGTTTCGATTAGCTAGCCATGCTATAATTCTGCATATTTGAGTCTTCTAGATTCACTGTATTTCACTCAGTCAGTCGATGATGCCTACTGAGTACCTTTTTCTGGTACTGACCACCCATACATTTCTGCATCTTCCTATGTTATAGTTTCAAGTACTAGTCTGTGATTATTGAGTTGGGGGTTTATGAGCGTTCAGGAGACACTTGGTGAGCGCTGGTTGCTCTGGCTACTTCGCAGTCTCCTTCCCTTAATGGCCGTCTTTTGTATCCAGACATTGGCCTTATACTCTGTACTTATGGTTTGTATATGTAGGAGTATTCCTGGCTATGTATATTATGGTTATTATTATGTATATGTATTGGAACGTGCATGTGTCTATTGTAGCTCTGTACAGTTGACTTCCAGGTATTGGATAGGTTGTAGTAATTATATCGTTGTATCTATTATATTCAAAATAGAAATTTAGGATAGGTACCCTGGGGTTGGCTAATTGGCTCACCTATAGGTGAGATCTAATAAGCGCCATCATGATTGGGACCGGGTTGTGCCAAGTTGGTATTAGAGATAATTTTCACTGGTCTCATCTGTATAGAGCTACCATCTAGTAGAGTCTTGTGGATGGATGTGGAGACATCCGTCACTTACCTCCAAGAGGCTATAGGATGTTTAAGAAACTTCCTGTGTTATTGATTCCAATCATGTGGTGTTGTCAATAGTCTGTCGACTTCCTGTTATCTGATTTGATAAGTGCTTTCGTGTGTATGCTGCGTAGAGGTCAGATTTCTAGTTGAGGTAGGGATACATCATCAGTCTCGAATGGGGAGCAGCCTCTAGATCCCGTTGAGCAGAGATCGGATGCCCTCGAGTTGTGACAACTAGTAGGAAGCCTATAGGCACTGAGATTGTGTGAGCCTCAGCGGCAGGCTTCATGATCAGTTACTTGATTGATAGTGACTATGTATTATACTATGGGAGATATTGTTGAGGCTGGAACTCTATGATAGATATATCTATACGTCAATTGTTGTTTAAATGTTATGTGGAATGTGAATACTCATGATAAATATTACAAGCAGGAGGAGTTATGATTGAGGTAATACTAAACATTGATGCTCTTTATATATCCATATTTGATTAATTAACTACTGGTTTGACCTGTTGGGCTTCTTGATGCTGATGATTATGCTAAACTTGGTGGGATTCTGAGTAATTGTCATATATGTTGCAACTATACTCTATTGGAGGCGAAATGTAAGACAAAACCCTGTGATTTACATATATGATCATTTTGATACTCGTCTACTGGATTGGGTAGCTTGATACTGGTGTTACATAGTATTTGAGAGGCTAGTTGTCAGTTAAACCCCTAGTGTACCTTGGGAATCCATGGCTATGACTCCGTTGTTGTGATTATGTTGATATATGATTCTCCTGATTCTTTGGTGATTGGATTATGAGATGAAAGCTAGCCCCGAAGGGTTAGTAGGGTTGTCTATTGTTGGTCGGATATTATTGGGTTATCATCTGAACTGCCGGGTGTTGTACCTTGGGGACTTGTTATAATTATTAGCTGGCGGGGATTATGTTGTCCAGATTCCTGGCTATGGTTGCCAGCAGGAATGTTAATCATTGTGCCGAGTTGCCTGGCATTTGGGTTACAGTTTTACATTATTGTTTCATTGCTTAACTTATTGCCTACTTGAGTATGGGTCCTAAGCTTCTTCCATCATCTGTCAGGTATCGCTGTAGTGGAAGGTCCCTTTCATTAGTGAGGGATTTGGTATGGTAACTCTTCATGATTATGATATGTGGGTCGAGTGATAGTGTCGGATGGGCTCAATTTTGATATTTCCCTGGGGAAGATTGACTTATTCTTATTATGTTGTGGTAGATGAATAAGGTTGGACTATTACCCTAGCTATACTTAATTTGTCTATAGTAACATGGTAGAGATTCTTTAGTGGGGCATTGGTTGGCATTCTTTCATATATATACAGGTTCTGAGATAAGTTTGGACCAGTTGCATCTGAGTTAGCCTCACCTCTATCATGTTCTACTATATATTCTTCTTTCCATGTATTGATGTTGTGTCGATATATTCCAAATAAGTTACATGTACGCCATTATGATTTAGTTGAGTTAGATGACTGTTTGATGTTGTTAAAGGAGGTTTTGATAGAGGACATTCTAGGGGTTGTACCCAGATCTTTTGTGGCCATTATGAGTGGCTGATTGTGTTTGTTGGGCGGATACTATGTTGTATATCATGAATTCGATGACTTATAGGCACCAATTGCTATTATTGTGGTTCTTGTTAGGGGTTGATTTATTGAATGCTATAGAATGGTGGTTGAATAGTAATAACTACTAAGGACCATGTTTAAGAAGTGATATATGGATGTCTGGGTACGAAGGGAGGTACAAGGCGTTTATTGGTGGATGGCATGTTGGGAGAGCCTCATGGTTATTGGAAATACTGACAAGGGGCATGGTGATCATCGATTCTAATTCAGAGTATCTACTGTGATGATGACACTGCTTATAGCAGTGGCATCGGTAATTTATTATATTGGGATGATGTCTTGACTATTTGCTGCATAGGTGAATGTTTTAGTTGTTGTACTTAGTGGATTGAACAATAAAGGGGAAAATGATGTAGGCCCTGTATGTAAGTCTAAGAATACTAACCACAGTCTGCCATTACTTGCCTAGCCCAGGGGCCATTTGTGGTTGATTGTGGGAATCGCTTGTATAAGAAAGCTAGGAATGGAGTAAAAGCTATATATGTAAAACACGAGTACCGTTATGAACAACCATGATTATCCAAACATCTAGCGATGTGGTAAGGATAGGTATGCCTAGCCGATTAATTTCCTTGACTTGTCAACTAATTGAGCGGATCAGGGGGAATGGTGGATTCTAGAGAATTCCTTATTGAATTGTTGCACTAACTCCCTATTACATACCGACGAGTGATGAAATTTCGAGACAGTGGAGAGGGCATTAGAACTAGTGTGGAATATGGAACTTGCTTATGGCTGATATACTCGTGGTGAAGACTAGAGCCTGCAGGTATGCCTGTGTTTGTACTTTCGCGGATGAAAGTCCTATTAGTGGGGGATGTTGTGATGACCCTCCAGGTCATTTCGGTATTTCTATGACATTTGTCGAATTGAGCTCTCGTATGGCAACCTCGGATCATTTGTGACTTCTTAGGACTGTTAGGATGGTTATTGGTTGGGTTACTTGGGAGTTAGGTGGATTTTTGAGTTAATTGGGAAATTATACCTATAAAATGAGTTTTTATGTAAAGTCCTAGTATATGGCCTCGGGGTGGAATTTTGACAATTTCATTAGTTCCGGAATGGTTGAAATCAGGCTAGGACCATGTCCGACACAATTATATCATAGGTTGCAAATTTGGCCACCAGAATTAGTATAATAGTTAACTCAGTCAATGCCCTTGGGAAGCGTGCTCCGAATGAGAATTCTGATAGCGTGGTTAGCTCTGGAACGTCAACTTTAGTCTAAGATGACCCTTTATTTTATATCGGGGACTTTCGGATGCGATTTGATCCCCTGGGGCTTTCCGTTGGGAATTGCATATGAGGAAGCGGGACCCACATCAGACATAGGGATCTCCATTAAAAATTTCAATTGCATCGTTAGGTACGAAATGTCAAAATACATACGGTTACATAGTTTGTTTACCAAAATTGGAGTCTAGACGAGTCCGAAATAGTAAAAAATGGATTGGAAAGTGGCTAAACAGGGAGCAACAACATGACATGTAGGGGTGCTGTCATGTGGCGCAACCTAGGGAAACCACGTGCCAGCGAGGTGGCTATGGTTGACAGTTATATATAGCAACCTCCAGGGACTATTATATATATAACTTCACATAGTGATTTCGAGCTCAGTATTCATTCTATTTGAATGATTTGAAATGTTACGTTGTTTGAATTTTTGTTAGGAACACCATGGAAATTTCATATTCTAATTTCAATACGTATTTTGAGGTAAAATCTCTAAAATAAGTGAAAACTTTACACTGTGATATGTCAGTTATTCCTCAATGGAATTAAGTGAAATTTGTGTCTAGATTATTCTATTCTTCAAGAGAAATGTTATGGTATGCTTGGATCTTGTTGATTTGGTTGTATTTTTGCAAAATTAGAACAAGACGTTATGTAAGAAATGTTTCACGATAAGAAATGTAACTTCATTTTTAAGTCATTTCTCTGTCTTTTGGATCTGTTTGGGCTCAATTTCTGACTATGGACTCAGGGTGATGTAGGGATCATTTTATAGGGGTTGGTTCTGCATTTCGAGCGTGACCCCCATTTTTCCCTATTTTAGTCATAATTAATGTAATTTCACCCGTTTCTTGAGATTTTACAGCCAATGTGACCGTGTTGACCTTGTGAATTGTATTTCGACAGCTGAGCAGCATCAGGAAGAGACTTGAAGGGGGAAGGCTCACGCGGATTGATGCAGGATACAAGGAATTATCTGCCAGGTAGGCTAGGCTTTTTTATACCTTAGACTAAGTGGAAATGCATGTGTATTTGAGTTGGAATGTATAGAAATGTACTGCTTATGGTTGGAGTTGTGGAATATGTGTTGTGTATAGCTGGTTGTGATCAGTATATGTTATATATATATGATGATATGGGATGACAGTTGTTGTATTGAGGACCGTGTCGGCTGTAACTACTATATTAATTGAGTTCTTACACTATTTGACTACGAGAGGACCTAAAAGAGCTGGCTAGGGCGGAGAACATGTAATAGATATGTACACTGAACTTGATGCTTGATTGTATGTGAAGGTCGCTATCTATATCTATTTTGAATACTTGCCTAGATTATGGTAGAATTTCCTGATTAAACACGACTCTTTGTTTTCCTGTGACTTATATGATCCTGCATACCGCTACTTTTTATTATGTACTTGTGCTATTGGCTAGTTACTGGATAAACATACCATGTTCTGGGAATGGTTAAAGTTGTACTCATAAGGGAGCCTTGTGACCCTGTGATACGAGATGTATTGCTACTGAGCCACTGGCGGGTTAGAGACGGGTGTCTGACCTTCTTAGCGAGATGTAGGCTACATTCTCTGGGCTTCCTGGGGCTATCTGTGATGAGGCGGTATCTATGTGTATTAGTCTTGGGGACTAGCATTGTGTTTAGAGAGGGGCACATTACCGATGGATCGGCACACGGTTGCCCTAGGCAGAATCCTTTGTAGCAGCTGGGATGTGATATAATTCTGGGTAAGTGACATCCTTCTTATTGTCTAGCCTCTTGGGACTTTGCTTAGGTTACATCGATTTTGTCCTATGAGTTGTTTTACATGGAGAAGGGCCTGGTCAGGGCCAAATATGGGCTAATGCCATAGGACAGGTATGTATTCTTACTTAACTCTTATCTGTATGAGCGTGTAGCCTGATACTACTGAGATATACTGGCTGTGAGGTTGTTTTGTCGATTATGTGCCATACTGTGGCCAGATTCTGATATGGATGTGACTCCATTGGTCTTAATTGTTTTGATACTTGTGATAGAACTGTAGTTGCCCATGATTTACTTTATTTACCTATGGTTAGCTAGACTGTGGCATACTTGGTCATGTCAGGCATGACTCTATACTGATCTGTGACATATACACTTTGGTATACTGTTGTTAGTCATTGTGCATTGGTTCTTCTTCTTACCTGAGTCTGGGGTTATCCGTTATGATCTGAAGGAGGTGATGATTATGCTTGGTTGGGTTGTATGATTCTTTTCTTGAGGCATGATGTGACTTTAGTGGTCCAGATTCGAATAGACTGTATGAGTGAGTGATTGTTCCTATATCTCGAGTCCTAGATGATGCTTCCCATGCTCTGAGACCCGGTGGCCACGTCTGAAAGTCTCAGTCTTGGGTGACGCTCCTTGATTCAGGTCCCAATGGCCACATTCCTAGTTGTCCGAGCCATAAATGCTAATTTTGAGGTCCGAGCTCCTGGTGAGATTTGGATCTAGGACCCTGCTGGCTATATTTTGGGGGCTAGGATATTTTGGGTCTGGGGCCCCACTGACTACATTTTGAGGGCTACATCCCGTTGATTGATATTTTGGGTATGGGACCCTCTCGGTTATGTCAGGGGGATTTTTTTATCTCTCGGGGGATTCGTCCCACCGTTATATTTGTATGTACTTAGATAGGGTGTCATATTTCGACATAGGATCGGATGTCATGGCTTGGCACGATATGATACTTTGGGGTTGAGGACCCGGTTGATGTATGATACTTTGGGTCGTGAACTTGATTGATTACCCATGGATCCACACACCTATACATACCCTGATTGTGCGTGAGTGTACCCTCTAGGTTTATGGAGGCTTAAAGGGTGTTCAGGCTTAGACACTAGGGCCTTACACCCACGTACAATTGACCCCTTGATCATGTGTTATTGAGACTTGGGTCTATTCTAATTCGGTTGACCAAATTGTGCATGGGTGTACCTTTTGGGCTTTTGGGGGCCTAGTTGGCATACAGACATAGATGTTAGGGCCTGTACAATGCTAGTCGGTTGGAGACAATTATGGTATGGGCCTACTCAATCTTCGTTAATTTATCATTGTTCATCACTTGGGTTGGTTTAGTTATCATTGTTCATCACTTAAGTTGGTTCAGCTAATGGTTTGAGAATTCTCCAAACATATTATTCCCTTGATCTGAGTTCCGATTGGCTAGACATGCTACAATTCTCCATATTTGAGTCTTCTGAATTTACTATATTTCACTCAATCAGCTGTTGATGTTTATTGGGTGCCTTTTTCTAGTACTCACCGTTACATTTCTGCATCTTCACATGTTGCAGGTTCAGGTACTAATCTGTGATTGCTGAGTTGGGGGTTTATGAGCATTCAGGAAACACTTGGTCAGCACTGGTTGCTCTAGCTACTTTGCATTCTCTTTCCTTTGATGGTCGTCTTATGTATCTAGATACTAATTGTGAGAGAGAGTATTAATTATAATTAGTTGGTGTGAGACGAACAAATGTTGTTGCATGTAAGATAGCGTGACCCCAAACAAACAGTGGGCAATTTTATCTTCATAAGTTGGTCTTGCTATCAATTGTAGGCGCTTAATAAATGACTCTGCAAGGCCATTTTGAGTATGAACATGAGCAACAAGATGTTCAACTCTTATCCCAATTAATAGGCAGTAATCATCAAAAGCTTGTAATGTAAATTCTCCAGCATTATCTAAGCGAATGGTCTTAATAGGATAATTGAGGAATTGCACCCTTAATCTTATTATTTATGTTAATAATTTCACAAACACCAAGTTGCGAGATGATAAGAGGTAGACATGAGACCATCTTGAGAATGCATCTATTAGGACTATAAAATATATGAACAATCCACTAGGTGGATGAATAAGTCTACATATATCCTCGTGTATACGTTCTAGAATATTAGGGGATTCGACGTCAACCTTCAGGTGATAGTCTGGCAATTAACTTGCCTTGATAGCAAGCGGTACATGAAAATTCATCATTAGGAAGAACTTTCAGGTTCTTTAATGGATGCTCAGTTGAATTTTCAAGAACTCATCTCATCATTACTGATCTAAGATGAGCTATTCGATCATGCCATAGCGCGATATTATTTAAATCAGTAAACTTCTTATTTATAATTAAATGTGTTTCAATTGTACTAATATATGCATAATATAGGCCAGAAGATAAGGTTAGTAATTTCTCCAAAATATGTTTTTGACTTTAGAAGCTCTTGGTTATACAAAGATATTCAATATTAATGACATGATATCCATTTCGACGGATATTTTTAAAACTTAACAAGTTTCTTGGGGATTTAGAAGAGAAAAATAGATCTTCTATAACAAGTGTTGTCCCCTTAAATAGAAATATAGTAGCTCTTCCGGAACCTTCAATCAATTTTGAATTACCAGAGATTGTAGTGACATTTTTCCCGCATAAGTTTAATTGTGATATAATTCTATACATGAAAAAATTATAATTAATTATACTTTTAAAGTCCAGCAATCTTAAATTAAACTAATCATGATGTGACTGTGGAAGGATGACCAACTTCAGGTGGTCATGTCTATCTTTCAGATTGTTCCACAACATAAGGGAATCTTTTAGAGTGTAATATTGCATTTTCAACTCCTTGTTAAGATAGTGGCAGAGAAATACCATAGCATTGGCATGATATTGGCTGGATGGCTGGTTATTATCTTTGATGGTGTCTACCAGACATCCAGACTCATCGTATCTAGGTGAATTTCAGCATCTAGTGCTCATGATGAATAGCCTTTGTCTGATATATTCAAGGCAACAAATTCAGATTTAGAAATATTAGACATCGTTACATAAATAAAAGTCTTACCCTTTTTACCTGTCTAAAATACCTTGAAAAATGACAGAGCTTCGTGCTGATACGTATTATAAAAGCTGATATTAAAAGTAATACAGAGAGAGAAAAATTGCTATATAGAAAAGGCACAAATGTCAAAGAGGAATTTTCTATTATTTTTTTAAATACTTTCACATTTATTACATAAGGCTATTTATAGCCTTAGAAAGAGATAACCAAGTGTCACTCTCTTGCCAAGTTGTCTTGGCCAAGAAGCGACACATGAACATTTAGCTAGCATATACCACCTTTTGACCACTTGGCAAGAGATGGTACATGACACCTATTTACAATACTTTGAAAGTTTTTCAACTTTTATTGAAGTTCTTTTTGAAATTTTATATTTTTTCCAACATGTCTTAAAATCTTGAACAAAGAGTTGAGAGATGATTAAAATATTATAAAGAAATTCTCACATTTCAAATAACTTAAAATTAGAATATCCCAAAATGTTAGATTCATTTATCTTTAGAAAAAATTTACACCATACTATAATTTAGAAGCTCCACTTATATTTTACATATTTTAAAATAATTATCCAACATAATAATATTTTTTTAACAAAAATATAGCAACTTAAAAGAATACGTGTGTTCTTGATCTTGATTATAGATTTTAACTTTTTATAAAGTTTATCGCTTAAAATATTGTCTATTTCTTATCTCTGTTGTATTTGTTCCTCTCTCTCTCCATGTCATCATCATATTCATCCTAATGATAATTGTTATTGATGAACAAATCATGAAAGATGACACCAAAGTGGATTTATTAGAGGTTTCTGGAGAAGTTGTCATTTAAGATTATATCGAACAAAGTGAATAAATTAAATTTAGAAAAAAATATTAACAATTTTGCCAACATAAAGATAGGAAAAGAAACTAGAATTTGAGATTTTGCTTATACTTTATCAGAAGAACACATGTCTATTTATATCCAGCTACATAGTGGAAGTTTTCTCGACGGGGTTTGAAAAAATGCATTTGTTAATTGTTAAAACTTTATTATTATTCGTTCATTTTGTTTATAGAAAAATAATTTGATAATTATGATAGGATGAATAATGATTATGATAATTCCTAATAGTGATATGGTAATATCTAGTGGTGTTTATGTGGTGACCACGATCATGATGGTGGTGATGGTGGGCAGAAATGTACATATATCATATATTATTTTTATATCTTATGTATATCACTTATATTATATCTTATGCATATCACTTGTATCACGTGCTATATATATGACATACAAATGATATATTTAAAAAGAAATTTTATGGTGTAGATATCTCACATACAAGATATAGTTCTGAAAGACATATATTTTTTATTTTTCACTTGATGTTCAATACTCATATTAAAACTTGACGATTTTAAATTCGTACTGCATAGTCTGTTCCAAAGATTTTTTTACGTCAAAAGTTTTTTATTTGACAATTAGATTGCCTTTGGTTCCACTTTAAAGTATCAAACTGAGGAAAATTTTCTCTTTCTTTATCAAAATTTCCTTCCTTAATTAAGTTTGAGAAATGAAAATCAACATTTTGAAAAGTATTAAATTAAATCAAAGTTGATAAGAAAGATTTCAAAGTCAGTAGATGAAAAATAATGAACTGAAATCCAATCTCAAATGAACTTATAAACAAGTAGAAACAGCCATTACAAATCTCAAACTTACTATTTGAAAATTAGAAGTTCTTCATTGTATCAATTGAATTAGGTATGAATAAGTATCTATAGGATGGTAATGGGGTGGGTGCAGGTAGGTTGAGTTCAATCCGTATTTTTTAAAAATCATCTCACTTTATATGGTGATTTTTTTTTCATTTTCAATCTGTCTCATCCCATCCCGTCTTGTCCCGTCCCGCTTAAATTTTTAAATTCTTTTATTTTTTAATTAAACTTAATATGAAAAATTAAATTTCATATTTTTTTCACTAATTAATTATTTTTAGTTGACGTTTCAACAATTGTTTCTTAATCATTAATTAAAAGTTTCTAATTAATATTTTAACAACTAATAATTTATCGGACATATTTAATCTAAATTTAAAAAAAAAAATTGAAGCCTTGTTCAATATAAAGAGTTTATATCTTTGATTTCTACTAATTACAAATATTTAATATTTTAGAATTCCTATTTGATTTTTTAAACCGACAACCCGCCCCCATTCTGCATTAGTTTTAAAAATAGCTATTTCAGTCCGTCCTGCACACGTCCTGCCCCACATAACTTTAAATCTATTCTGCCCTGCCTCGCCCCGCCTCGCATAGCTTAAATTCATTTCACACCGCTCCGTTGCCATCGCAAGTATCAACTATACACCAATACAAAAAAAAAAAGGGAAAATAGAAAATAATAGAATACACCTATTAATTTTTTTGACTTCTTTTTTTGTTTTTCAATAATATATATATATATATATATATATATATATTTTGCTACATTTTAACACCAACATCAACAGTGCTGACTAAAGAATTTTCATGAAGTACGTAATTTT
>JAPFFP010043475.1:0-13203 GCA_026153255.1 Solanum medicagineum | reverse complement strand
AAGGTGTCCATAGCTTTAACTTTTTCCAACCCTCCACCTAACTGCCTCTTAGTCAGCAAGTCCACTTGTGTCCGCATGTGAGCCATGTCTTGGTCTCGGTCTTCTTCCTTATTCCTTTGCTCTGCAATCATCTCAAAAATGAACCCAACATAGTCCCCATCTCTATTGTACCATGCATTATTATTTTAGCCACTTGATCTAAAATCACATTGATGTTCGAGAATGTCTTAGCCATATAAGATTCTCCATAGGCTGCATCTATTATTGGTTTTGTTACAAAGTTGCAGGACCTGTAGAAGACCTCTTTCAAGTGCTCATCTATGAGATTATGTTGGGGCATTGTTTAAGCTTTTGCCTCAATCTCTCCCATGTCTCACAAAGCACTCCAGTAGGTAGATACTTGTGGGTCCCAATCTTTTCTTTGATTTTCAGCTTCCCTGATGCAAGGAAGAATCATTCTAAGAAAGCATCTTTCAACTCTATCCAGGTACGAATGGAATCATGAGAAAGTTTGTTCAGCCACTTTGTTGCCTCGCCACTCAGAGACAACGGGAACAATCTCAAATGGATAGCCTGCTAATTGACACCCAGAATCTCAAATGATTGGCATGTAGCCACAAAGTTCATCATATGCTAATTTGCGTCTTCACTTGCCGCTCCGTCGAACTATCTTTTCAAAGTGAGGATCTGACACATAGTTCTAGTGATAGTAAACTTGACACCTGCGGGTAAAAAGGGAAGGACTATTGTCCCTGTAGCCCAAACACCATCATCATCATCATACACTACTTCTGGCTGTTGAAGTTCAGGCAGCCTAGGTGCCAATTGATGCTGAGGAGGTAGTGGTAGTAGTACCCCATCATCATTAAGATCATTCAGACCCAGGCTGTCATTACCCCTATTATCAGAATTCAAAGCTAGGTCTCTCTGCCTTTGAGCTTCACTCTCTTGGGCATTCAATCTATGGATAGACTTTATCAACTCAGGATCATAAGGGAATAAGTGATCCTTTGCTTTGGGTGTTTGGCATACAATCTGATTCCCTACAAAAAGCAAAAATTACAAAATAAAGTAAAACTAGGAAATAGAACAACAACTGAAAAGGTAACTAATAGGTGTACTTCAAAGCCGTGCTCCTTAGCAACGGTGCCATTTTTGATAATGTTCGAACATAATTCCTTAAAGAAATATGGACGATCATTAGCAATCTAACTACCCAACTAAGAGTCGGGGTCAATCCCACAGGGAATAGGTTGAAATAATCTACCAGTTATTACTTTTCAATTGAAGTCTCTACTTCCCTAAAATAACAATGCATGAATTAAATTTGGGGTTTAGTTGTAACAAGTAACAACATTTAGTGAACAGAATAGTGTAACGGCTTCACATGTATAGAATGAGACTTAAGCTAGTATTGCGTTCCCCATGACTCATAACTTATCAGGCGTTACACTCTCGAGCTATTCTGTTGTTCAATACATGCAAAATCTAATGAGTTAAATAACTTCTAATTCACCTTGCGATCCTTCTCAGAAGCATTTCATTCCTCTCTTCTTGGACTTAGAATGTATCTCATATTATAACCCTCACATTGGATCTCTAGGTACTCTCCCCTCGCAGGCCCAAGTAAATTAGACGAGCAATTATTCTCTCTGATCCTAGTTGTGATTATCTTTTCCTAATTATGTATTTCATCTCGGGTAAGCAATGAATACGGTGAGTTCTCAATGCATCAATTCATTAGGAAAATAGTGTAGATGAACACAATCACAATACTTTCTAAATCACCATAATTCACCCTAAGCATTTGCCTAATCTATTGTTTTGTCATGGTTCTCATAACCCTAATTGTGGGTTTAGCTAAGCATAAATAATGAAAAAAAACCTACAATAAGATGAAATATTCATGGTAAATTCACTTTGAATATAATGTAAGGGAGAAGAATCACAAATCCAAAATCTTGATTAAACTATCCAAAGGATGGTTTTTCATTCAAAGTAAGCATTAGGTTTTGAGTACCCACTCGTACACGATGTCTAGAGAAAGCAGAATTATCATAAAAGTAAATTAAAATGCTATTTCTATATTAAAGAAACCTAATCCTAATCAAAGTAGGAAACTAGTGTCAACATGGTTCATGATGCACCTTCATGGTTCATGGTGCACACCATAGCCCGTGAAAGGTCCCGAAGTGTTCTCCTTTGTACTCATCACTCCAAGTTTCCAAGGCAACCCACCATGGTAGCACACCATGGCACGTGGTACACTTCACTCGGAAGGCGCAGTTGATCAGGTCCTCAGCTGTATAGACCTTCATGCATTGCACGGGCCCTTTCATGGTCCATCTTTGTCTCCACAGCCCATGAAGGGTTTCGTGGAACTTTTCTTTGTGCTGCACTTGTCCTAGCTTCCAAGTGTGCCTCCACAGCTCTATATACAGTTTGTAACATGTTCCACAGCCTGTGAAGGGGTCCGTGGAACTCAAGTTAGCTTCTTTCTTCATTTCCAGTTCCAAGCGCTATTCATGGTGCCCTACCATGGCATGTGGTGGGCTTTACGGCCCGTGGTGGGCATCGTACAGGGCCCATTTTCAAAATTTCACTTTTGGTTCTTTGAATATTCTCCAAACCCATGCCTCAACTATATTTCTTGAAAAACAACACGAAACACACATCATAAACACAAAACGTACTTGGGATTCACAATTATTCATAGTTTTGAGTGTCGAAAATGCTGTAATTTCATGACGCATCAGTACACGCCCAGCCCACTCAAGAAATCTACCCCAATAGTCTAAAATAAATGATGAACCCTGCTGAGAAACTGCTGATTCTTCTCCAACCTGAGAACCATTTGCCAAAGCTCTAGTGAGATGTGTTGATGACCCGGACATATCTACCAGCGAACTCGTGCTATCCATCTAAATAAGAGCGGAATCGAAGGAAATAGTTTTAGAGATTATTCAAGGTATAAGCACACAACAAGGGATATAAGAACCTAAATTTTGTAGCCTTCCGAAGATAGGATATGGACATCTATGCACTGATCATTAAGATTTTATTAGGCATTGCTCTCATACCAACAATGCCAATCAAGCTAGGGCTTTGGTACCAAACTATCACGATCCAATTCCTCTAATAGTGATGGTATCTACCCTAATCCACCAGTAGGTAAGCCTAAACTTGTTACCCTAAACTATACGTAATGGGCTACCTTATGAAAGACAACCTTAGTAAGTAAAGCCTGCACAATAAAGGAAACAAATAAAAACACCAAAGAAAATAATGAATCAAATCCACCCTAAGACCTGACATTAATCAGTACTTGAGCTGCTAATACATAAAATAAGAGTGGAAGGCTTTTCAAATAGAACAATAGTGCATACCATCTCCAATATTCAAATTAAAGATAAGTTTAAAATTGGTAAGATAGAAATTGTCAACTCCGGATGCTAGGAGCTCACCAAGATCTTCGAAATCATCATCTAGCTTTGCACGAAAGAAAATTAACAATGTGAACTCATACCACGATCTTCAAGGGGTAGAAATGTAGTATGAGTACCAAACAAATAGTGTTCAACAAGCATAGGCTGACTTAGTTCCACAGATAAAACAAGTATAAATATCATGAAAATAATGCAAGTAAAGCGTAAGTACAGAGTAACAACAGAACTAACCAGCAATAAAATAGATAGGATGACGAGAAGAAGAAAGGAAGCGTACATGGGAGGATTAGGTCTGCTATCTGCTAGCATGAAAGACAGTTTATGAAGTCAAATCGGCAATAACAATGAAGAATAACTACAAAGTCTGGGCTAATTCAACAACCTAGGAACTAGTTCGAACCAATCTAGTTAGGCATACACTCAAACTCAAGAGAATAATCACACCTACCATAAATATTAAGATGACGAGACGAAGATATGTAGCGTACCTAGGGAGGATCAAGATTATTGTCTGCTAGCATGAAAGACAGGTTATGAAGTCAAATCAGCAAGAACAACGAAGAATAACTATAGAGTTTTCCCTAATCTAATTGTCACGACCCAAGCCTAGGGCCTAGTTGTAACACAGTGAATGAGATCCCCGAAAGAACCTCAAACTAACCCCTTAGCATACAATCAAGCATTCAAGATTGATCAAAGAAGAATACATAAGCGAAAGCATATACGTAACACATCTATAACATAAGGAAGGGAGAGGTGTGCCCATCCTTATCAATATACTGCGTAAAGAGAGAATTGTGCTCAGAGGTGACAAATGGCTGGATTGGATTGGATTTGGATGGATTGAATATGGATTGAGCCAAAATGGATTGGTTCACAATCCATCCGCATAAAATCTAGGTAAATTGGATTTGGTCAAATATGGTTTGGATAAAAATGGTTCCAACCCACTTTATTCTCTTGAAGTAAAAAAGATTAAATCAAAGCTAGATTGTTAATGTTCAATCCCTATTACCCCAACCCTACTCCCAAATAATTATTTTTCAAAAAAATTATTTTTTCCAATTTTTTTTTTAATTCCACCCACTCCAACCCCACCCCACCCCAGCCCTCATCCCCACCCTACTCGCACCTTTATCACCCCGAACTTTTAAATTAGAAAATATCAAAAAAACTTTGTCCACTCTTTCCGTCCCTCACCTGTCCCCTACACCCTACCCTATCACCATTTAAAAAAAATTCATCTCCAAGACCCACCGAACCCCCTACCTCCAAATATATTTTTAAAACACACAATGCTTGCCCAAGTTGTGGCTAATCAAGCCAATCAAGGGCACCAAGCTCCTCATGCTCCTACTCTGACATCTCGGGTGAGAGACTTCATAAGGATGAATCTACCGAAATTTTATGGGTCAAAGGTGGATGAGTATCCTCAAGAGTTCATTAATGAAGTATATAAGGTGCTATATATTGTAGGGGTTGGCACAAATATGGTTCACACAATAGAAGGAGGAGAAGGGGGTCAACGATGTGGTTCTCTGGGAGGAGTTCAAGGTGGCCTTTCTTAATCGCTTCTTCCCTCTTGAGCCTAGGGTGGCCAAGATAATAGAGTTTTTGAACTTGAGACAAGGATCTATGAGTATGAGGGAGTATGAGCTCAAAATCAACTATCTCTCTAGATATGCTCCACAATTGGTTGTCAACCCAAGGTCTAGAATGAACAAGTTCATGACGGGCGTGCCCGATTTGGTGAATGAGTAGTGCCGGTCCGCTATGTTGATTAGAGACATGGATTTGTCCCACTTGACGACATATGCCGAGCAATTGGAAGGGGAAAAGTTGAGGAAGAGGAGGAGTAAAGAGGCCAAGAGGGCCCATATTGATGGTAAGTTCCAAGGTCCCAAGGATGGTCGGTTCCATCAAGGCCATGGGTTTTCCAGTGCTCTTAATGGAAGGATTTCTAATGATAACCCAAGATACGAAGGTGGTAATAGTGGTGGGCCCAAGCCCAAGTGCCCTACGTGTAGGAAAAACCATGGTGGCCCCTGTTGGAGGAACTCTGGTGCTTGCTTTGAATATGGTGAAATGGGTCACCGGGTTATTGATTGTCCCCGTGCTCAAACCAAAGGTAGAGATAGTCATCCTCAAGGCAAGGGGATGCTCCTAGGCAAAATATGTTCTACGGTTTTCAAAGAAGGTAAGGAAGGGATGAGATGCCCGATGATTCTACCGGTAAGTTAGAGGTTTTCCTTGATTTTATTGTGCATGCTTTGATGGTTCTGGGAGTTGGTATTTCTTTCATTATTCCTTTGTTGCTAGTAAGACTTGGTTATGTGGGTTTATTGGTGCTAGAAGCCTTGTAGCGGTTGCTCCATGTTCTTATTGCATAAAGTCTTGTCTTATAATCTTGGTTAAATTTGGTTTGATGGATTGGAGGTCTTGAGGTGGTTTGGCTACATGCATATCATGCTTCTAATGAGTGTAGGACCTGTAAGGTTGTATTATGATGGCTAAGGATAGGCGATTGATTTGGTTGACTACAATGGGGTAGTCACTTCTTTAAGATTGAATTGTGGTTCGAGTTTTTCCCCAAGTGAGGATGAGGGTAGGTGATGTCCCTAGGTGTCCTTTTGGGCTAGGAGTGAACATTTGGGTATTGGTAGAGTTGTTTGGTTGTCTTATGCATTGGCTATTTTTATAGGTTTCATGAATAGGGTCTTAAAACCCTACCATGACATGTTTGTGGTGTTCTCTAGTGGTGGTGCATTGATTTAATTAGAGCTTATGAATCATTTGGGGGTAGTGTTGCAAGTCTTGGATGATGAAAGGTTGTTTGCTAAATATGATCTGTGTGAATAAAAGATAACAAGAAGGTGGTTAGAATTCTTTAAGGATTATGATATGAGTGTGCATTACTTTTTTCCCTGGTAAGGCTAATGTTGTGGTCGGTGCTCTGGATAGCCTAGCATGTGTTGATTATGGTGACAAGAGGTTACAACTTAGGTTGGAAGAGGTTGACTATGGTAGTGTAGCATTCTTGATGCTTCCAAATCTCCTTTGGGTTGAGGGGGTCTAGATTAAGCAAGGCCTTGATTCCACCTTATTAGAGTTGGAAGTTTCGGGTGAAAGACAGTAGCGTGGAAGTTGCTTCCCAAAGGGGAGATGGTGGTTTATGGTACCTAATGGACTATGTGTGATTAAGATTGACAATGAGTTTAGGGTTATGAGTACTTATATAGTGTAGAGAAGGATTGGTAAGGTTGAATACAAATGGGAGTTGCCTATGGATATGGTTATGGTTTGTCCTGTTCTACATGCTCTAGGTTGAAGGGATGTGGTGATGACTCTAGTGCTATAGAACTCGTGAGATTGTGTATGTGTTGGAGGATAAGTTTGTTTAAGAGAAGGTTTTGGTGGAGACATTGGATGGATGGGTGGAGAAGTTGATTGATAAGGACGTGGTATTAGTCAAGGCCCTTTAGAAGAATCGTTAAGTCGAAAGTGTCTCTTGGGAGCCGAAGCGGGCATGGAAAAGCAATACATGTATCTCTTTCATTCTATTCAAGCTTATGATGACAGGTCAAGTCCTTTTTTTGTGATTTCAAATCTTAAGTTTCAGCCCCTATGTCATTAGCATGCATTCATTTTTATGTTGACAAGTTTATGACGATTACACTTATGTCGAGATTTTGAAACTGGTGTTTTAGATGTATTGTTGCATTCTTATTGGGCCTGATTTGTTCATGATAACTCTTCTTATGCCATTTCTTTGACATGTGTGGACGAATATTCCCAAGGGGGATATATTGAAACGATCCCAAAAAGGTGCCCAAAAATGTGCATTGGAAATGCCCAGAATCATAACTTCCATATATATCTCAAAATCCGTGCATTATTTAAAAAAACCGACTTCATATTCTTGATCAGGGGGTCAAATGGAGTGAGAAATGGGTCTAACCCTAATTTTAGAGTGAATAATTCACAATTTCGATTTTCAAAGTTCGCGATTTCCAGAGAAGAATCGCGTCCCAGGCACAACGCGCTAAGGGTGCCCAGTGTGTTAAAATTGTCCAGTTTTTGTGTTTTGGCCAAGGATTTTGGATCTTGGGACTAAGCCTTCCCATACATGAAAATACTTAGTCATATTTTACCTTCATATCATACAAGAGATTCCCCAATACTCATTCAAACACTTAGAAAAATATTTCTCTCAAAATTCAAGTGCCAAAAAACTTATCGGATCTTATGGATTGCACTTAAGCTTCAAGTCACCATTTCCAATCTTCATCAAGTTTTTCTCCAAAGCTAAGGTATGTGGGTTTCTTTCAGGGGTTCCTTTTAGCCATGATGCCAAGATTCCTTTTACATAAAATTGCATGATTTAAAGTTGATTTACTCATGGGTTTTACTTATTTTAAAATTCACTGTACATTATGTTGGGGTTTATGAAATGGTGATTGTTTTAGCATGTTTTGA
Source organism: Solanum medicagineum (assembly GCA_026153255.1). NCBI lineage: Eukaryota > Viridiplantae > Streptophyta > Magnoliopsida > Solanales > Solanaceae > Solanum > Solanum medicagineum. Next base: position 5,281 of record JAPFFP010043475.1, on the reverse strand, counting down.
GCTATGAATCTAAGATCTATTGTGAGATTTGATGAAGGTTTTGATGTATATTACTTGAGGGTGTTACTAAGTATCGATTGATGGTTTTACATTGGATTTACTTACATAATTTCACTCTTGAATGGCATGGTTTTAGACTAGCATTACACACCCGCCAAGTGTTTGATAAAATGCCTTTTTAAGGATTCTTTAAGTTTTTTGATGATCTATTGGTTGATTTATGATTCAAGTGACTCTATGATAATTATGAGCTTTGTAAAGATATGTTTTACTCGTGGAAATGTTCATGATGTTGTAAAGCCGAGTTTAAGCCCTTTCTTAAATATTTCACCTCTTGTGAGCCCCTTTAGTGTTGATGTTGAAGCAAGGGTAATGTGATGATGAACTATTCTTATGTTTGAAGTTGGGCTCACCATTAGAGGTCAAGGATGTTTTAGAGCTACTCATGTCATGTTGCTATGCTTTTGCTAATTATTAAAGCTATTATTATCTTGTATATTCTGTGGGATTAGAATTAGCACCGATGGATGGAGTGTTTGCTCTCTTTCTTTGAACTATATGCCACCATAGGACTATGTTATACCCTTTTTATGCTAGTGGATCCATTTAGTATACTCTACTATGAAATGCCTAATCCAAAATGGGGCGGGTCCTCGTAAGAAAGGCTACTTAATTAGAAAAGGGACGGGCTCCCTTAAGGTGAAGTTACTCATGAAATCCTCTCCAAAATAGGACGGGCTCCCATAACGAAGGTTGCTTCTCCGAAAGGGGACGGGCTACCATAAGGTGAAGTATGATTTACCTTGGCAAGTAGACCACCTCTTCACCGATGAGGGGTAATCATTGAAATTTCAAGTTGTAGCTCGCTTGGTCTTATTTTATGTCGGTTGAGGTCTCTTCCCACACTTATATATTATGATCTATACAAATTGAATGAATTGGAAATATGTTTCACTTTAGCATTGATCATACATGCCATATTGTTATTATGCTATCTATTTATTATTATTATGCATTTTGACCATGTTGCCTATTTCTTATTGTATTACATCCCACATACTTAGTACATTCAAACGTACTAACACATACTCTATGCCTACATGATATTACCATGTAGGAACCAGAGTTCCATTTGATCACCTTCCTCCTCCATGTGGCTAGACGGATTGTTCAAGTTAGCTTTTGGTGAGTTCTAATGTCCGGGGACAATATCTACCTTCTACCATGCTTATGCTTAGACTATATCTTGTATACGTTTTGGTACTTATTATCATTACTATGAGGGTGAGCCCGGTTGCTTGTCTTTGACCCTGCTTAGTTCTTGTCTGGAGGTGTTGTTGGACATGTTATGTATCTATGCTATGAGCCTTGACTCTGTTTTTTCTTGATGTTTATGATATGTAAGTTTACCCTTAGTCCCAATTTCCCTTGCTTATTCTTATCTCTTGTTGTCACTTTAATTGCTTCCGCGACCAAGGATGTATAATGACATGCTATGGGGCTTGTTTGGGATTCCTTCGGGTTCCCCATTCGCCGGTCACATCTGGGCCCTACGCTTAGGTCGTGACATCATACTAACAATTATATTGCACTGCATACATTATCAACAAGAGACTCAGAGATCATGTTTTTTTATCTCAATACACCCTCACTTATCAGAACAGATATTGTTAGACACATAAAAATGCATGGTTACTATCTAACTGCTTAATAAACATTTTTGGTGGGTATCATTTTTCAAACAGAACATGAACACATGCTATATGCCACAAGTATTAGAACTATATGCTACAAATATTATCTAAATATCCTAAACGTGGCGTTTCAACTGAAAATAAATACCCATAGGGAAAACGAATACAGGCAAGAAAACCCCAGGATCAAAAATTGGGGTAGTTATGGACCATAAGCTACTCAGAATTCACAGAGGCCCATGACTACCCACACCCATTGGAAAAGATATGCATTGTCCCCAATAAACAAAATTAAAGAAAAATAAAACATATGGGGTCAAAAAACACACTTGGGCTCCTTACCGGCAGGTTTCCTCAGGTTGCCTGCCAATTAGCGCCTGATTTATTACCATGGCACGACTTGGACACATTGGTTACTCAAACTTCACCAATTTCTAGACTTCACTCTTCAACCATCTGGATGCTTCACAGACTGATGGATATCGAAGACAACGTCTTCTCATTCAATCTAAACCTGAGTGACCAGCTGCCATATCTACTAAGGCTCGTCCGATAGCTAGGAAGAGTTTTCCCAAGATAATTGGGACGTCGAAGTCAACTTCGCAGTCTAAGATCACAAAGTTTGTAGAGAATATGAACTTTTTCACTTTTAACAGCATATCATATAGTATGCACATAGGCTTCTTTACCGTGTTATCCACCATCAACAATCGCAGGCTAGTAGGAGTAGGGCATCTCAACCGAATCTTTTTGTAGACCGCAAGGAGCATCAGATTGATACTGGCATCTAAGTCACATAGTGCCCTTGCAAACTCTACATCTCATATGGTGCAGGGTATGATGAAATCACCTGGATCTTTTCTTTTTTGAAACAAGGACTTTGTAGTGACAACACTACAATGTTGAAGATCTTGAGAAAGCTCCTGACTCACAGTGCACTTTTTGGTGACCAAGTCCTTCATATACTTCGCATACCCTAGCATTTTCTCAAATGCTTCGATGAGAGAGATGTTGATGGAGAGTTGCTTTAGCATGGAGACAAAGTATTTGAACTTGCCTTCCTCCTCCCTCTTTTTAAGTCTCTGAGGGAAGGCAGGAGGACACCTAGGGACGGGATTAAACCTCTGTGGTGCATCAGCTGCTTCACTTACCCCATCCTTGCGACAATCATCTCTTTTACCTCTATCCTTTGCTGCAACCATCTCCTCTCGAGCATCTTCTACATCAACCAACATGGGAGGGTCAATTGTGGTCTTTCCATCCCGAGTAGTGACCGCCATACACTACCGTTCATTTTTTAGCATTTTGCATTGTATTGCTAGGCAGTATATCCCTCTGACGCTGATTAAGCTGAATCGATACTTGACCAAACTATTTTTTAAGTTGTTTGTTAGCCACAGAGTGAGATAATATTTTCTGATTAATACTTGAAATATCTGATTTCGTGCCCCTTAGAGTCTCATCTTGCATCTTAGCCTTATTCAATAGGCGATCAAACATCTCCTCAATTCTGGAATTGCCTGCACCTGCTTCGTGGTTGTATGACGGCACATAAGGATCATATCTAAAGCCTTCTCTACAACACTAATATGCATCTGGACTCTTGTTCCTACCATAATAACCTCCGCGGTTGCCCCTGTAAGCTCTATCTCTGCAAAAGTTCTGACCTTGGTTTGTTTGACCTTAGCACCAATAGTCCTGATTGGAACCTTGGTCTTTAGTCTGAAAACCCCCCATTTGATCATTAAAAAAACAAGTGTCCTCATCATAATATGGATCCTCATACATGGGTGCACGTGGAGGTTGGTGAACCACTGCATTCACTCTTTTTTGGTTCTGCTTTACCATCACATCCATGCTTGTGCGAAGCTGAGCAAGACTCTACATAATTTCTTCATTAATTCTAGCTTGATTTGGCCCACACTGACGCCACATGAACTCTTTATGAAAGATCTATCCCTCAACCCCCATGCACGATTTGTTTTGACCACCCATTCTATTCGCTCTGGAATCCTTGCAAATGGTTGATCTAGAAATATGCCCCCCATGATAGTGTTAGCACAGGCCTGACTGTTGTCATCAAGGGCAAGGTAGAAGATCTCTACCAAGGCATCATCAACTGTCTTGTGGTCAGGGACACTCAGACATTTAGTAAAGTGCTCCGAGGTAGTGCTTATCGAATCACCAGGAAGTTGCTTGAAATTATTGATCTGGTCCTTCAACTTGAGTTTCTTCGATCTAGGGAAGTACCTCTCCCAAAAAAGCCCTTCTGCAAGTATGCCCAACTAGTGATTGAACGGGAGCTCAGATAGCCATAATGCAGCATTGCCCATGCAGACAATGGGAAGACACGGAGTTCCATAGCATCCATAGACAAATTCTGTGTTCCCATCATACTCTTACAGACAAATTCCACATTGTGCAAGTGGCTATATGGATCCTCTGATGGTAAGACCACAAATAGCCCATGGTTCTGTAGAATCTGAAGTAACCCACTCGAGACTATTAACTTTTTGTCTGCCAGTAATGGTGGCAGCACAATAGCTCACAATAGCTCCAGTAACCTCCACAGCCATAGGATTCAACCTATACTAATTCCAACAGTAACCATTGGCGTTGAAATCCTAAGGTTGTGGAACATCCTCCAAAGGAGGTAGGTTCTCATTCCTATCCTTATCATTATGGTCCCAATTAAGGACTATATTTGCCACGTTGTTAGCATTGTCTTGGGCTATTCTTCTTGTAGTTCGGTGGATCTTTGGATCAAATGGAAATAAGGGCTGGCCTTGACTCTTGAGTGTTTGGCATACATTACTCGTACACCCTGCAAAGAACAAAAACAACAAATAAATGTAAAATAAAGGGAACTAAGGATTAACACTCGAACTACTAATGAATTCACTAAGTCTAGATGTATTCCCCAGCAATGGCACCAAAATGTTGATGTTGCTTGAGTTACACCTTCTCTTTAGATGATAACACGGTCGCTGTCAAGATATAGAACCTAAAAAAAGGTTAGGGTCAATCCTATAGGGAATATGTAGACTCAAGACAAATTCATAAATATGCAATCCAAGTAGTTAACCAACTCAATTCTGCAAAGGGGGATTTGCAATAATCAATGAGAAAAATAACTAACTAACTATCACGAGAGAAAAATCAATAATAGAGAGCAACTAGGGTATTGTGTTCCCCATGTTTCCCCAACTCAATATCACTGGATAACCTAATTCTTCTCTAGTTTATAGCATGCAGGATGATAGTTTAAGTTCGCTAAGGCATTTGGTCAAGAGTGAGTTTCACTATGCGACTTGGCCCATCTCCATAGTGTGCATTACTAACTGTTACCTATTAGTTCTAGTACAACCTCCCCTTGGCCCAATTTGGTTGATTAGATGAGAACACATCAATCGAATTCTGTTAATTAATCTCTTTTCCTATTCATTACTACCTTGGTCCAGTCAGTAACACTAGAAGAGTTCTAATTTTGGCCATCACTAAAAAACATGCAAAAAAAAGAGAGTTAATTAATGCATGCATATACACCTTCCAAGAATCGTGAATTATCTGATTTTAGTTTGTCAGTT
>JAPFFP010043474.1:0-13204 GCA_026153255.1 Solanum medicagineum | reverse complement strand
TCATTAAGGAGCTCTAACCATGTTCTTTGTTTCAAGTTAAGATCTCTTTGCATGAACACATATTGGAGACTCTTCTGATCGGTAAACACATGAACATGAACCCCATACAAGAAGTGACACCAAATTCCCAAGGCAAACATCATGGCGGCCAATTCAAGATCATTGGTAGGAAAATTCTTTTCATGCACCTTAAGTTGCCTAGACGCATATGCTATCACCTGACCATTTTGCATCAAAAGACAACCCAAACCAATTCTTGAGGCATCACAATATACAACAAACCCTTCCAGTAAAGACAAGAAAGGAGTGGAGATAAGTTTATCTTTCAAAGTTTGGAAACTCTTCTCACATTCATTGGTCCACACAAATTTTTACCTTCTTTTGGGTCAACTTAGTCATACGGGAAGAAATAGAAGAGAACCCATTCACAAACCTCCGGTAATAACCCGCCAATCCCAAGAAACTTCTAATATCCGATGGGGTCGAAGGTCTAGGCCAATTTCTAATCACCACTGTCTTCTTAAGATCCACCTTAATGCCATCATCCGAAACCACATGACCTAGGAAAGCAACTTCTTTCAACCAAAACTCAGATTTTTCATATTTAGCATACAACTTATCCTCCCTCAAGATTTGCAACACCACCTTCAAGTGATCCACATGCTCCTCCTCACTATGGTAATAGATCAAGATATCATCAATAAAAAGCACCACAAACAAGTCTAGGTAGGGTTTAAAGACCCTATTCATAAAATCCATGAATATAGCCCATACATTAGTCAAACTAAAGGATATAACCATGAATGCATAGTGCCCATACCTAGTCCAGAAGGTTGTCTTGACAATTTCACACTCCTTCACTTTCACTTGGTAATACATGGACCAAAGACCAATCTTAGAGAAGTGACTAGCCCCTTGAAGTTGGTAAATAAGATCATCAATCCTTAGTAGAGGGTACTTGTTCTTTATGGTGAACCTATTAAGTTGTCGGTAATCAATGCACATGCTAAGAGTACCATTCTTCCTTTTCACAAACAACACAGGTGCACCCACGTTGATTGACCAGGCCTTATAAAACCATTTTCTAACAAATCCCTCAATTGTTTTTTCAACTCCTTCAACTTCGCCGAGGCCATACGCTAAAGGGGAATAGAGATGGGTTGAGTATTAGGAAGGAGGTCCATACCAAAATCTATTTTCCTTTTGTGAGGAACACTGGGAAGCTCATCGGGAAAGACATCAAGGTATTCATTAACTATTGCAACCGACTCTATAGGATGGACTTTGGACTCAACATCCCTAACCCTCAGAAGATGATAAAAGAAACCCTTAGAAATCAATTTTTGGGCCTTAATGCAAGAAATAAAATCTACCCTTAACCACCATATCACAACTTTCCCACTCCAGGACGAGTTCATTAGGGAAATGGATTTTGACCCTATGGGTTCTACAATCAATAGAAGCATAATAATGCATGCAACCAATCCATCCCAAGAATGACATCAAAATCCACCATATCTAATTCAACGAAATCAAAAGGCAAGATTTTATGCAAGATGAACATGACACAATTTCTATAGACTCTTCTAGCAACAATGGATGCACCAACAGGGGTAGACACTTCATAAGGTTTACACAACAATTTGGGACTAACATGAAGCTTTTTGGCAACAAAAGAAGTAATAAATGAAAGAGTGGCACCCGGGTCTTTCAATGCATGTACATCAAAATCAAGAACCTTTAACATACTTGCAAAGCACCATGCCAAGTCTAGTGACCCTAGAGTGGTATGGTTGAAAACATCGATGGTCACCCCATAGTCCTTTGTAACCTATGGAAAATGTCCCTACTCATGATCCTTTGCCCCACACTCGAAACATACTCTTGAATTGGTTATACAATCTCTCGGATAGTACCTTCCATATTTATGACTCGTAGGGGAAACTTGAACACCAATACCCTTGCCTTTCCCTTGAACGTATGGGCAATTAGAAAGCTTGTGGCCTATACCCAAAGCATGTACCCGTGTTTCTCCTACATCTGCCACTATGGTTCTTCCCACATTTTGGGCACCTAGGATGATTCATTCCACCACCAACATTGGGCTTAGCATATGGAAACCTACCTTTAATTTGAACTCTTCTTCTTCCTTCCTTCCTTTGAGGCCACCGGGCAATCCCTCATCTTATGCCCAACACCACCACACTTGAAGCAATCCGAAATTCCTGCCAAACACCTTCCTTGATGTTTCTTGCCATACTCTTGACAAGTGGCAAAAGGGTTCCTCTTCTTTTCTTGTTTGGGCACCGATAGTCTAGTAGAAGATGAGACACCACCAACTCTAGCCCTCTTAGCTCATTCTCCCTTCTCTTATCCCTTGAAGTTTTGAATACATCCACTTGTTGATAAAGTCTAATGGTCACAGTTTTAGCTAATAACCATAGAGCATTATGAACCTCCGCATTTGACATGTCACTGTTGAGGAGTTGACCCTCAAATGAGGGATGATCACACCTTGCTCACCACCCTGAATAGCTTGAGACATTTTCTGAAATGCAATTACTAAGGATGAGATATAAGCCTTAGAGGACTTAATTCTATCGTACGATCTAGATCATGAAGAAATGAAACATTTTCTAAAATGCCTCATAGCCTCCCATTCATAGTTGTGGCGTGCTTCACAACCATGAATAGGACTCTAATCGACGCAGTGTGTTAGATTTTCGAGGACCATTAACAACCTAGTGCTCTGATACCAAGTTTATCACGACCCAATCCTAGGGCCTCGACGTGACACAACAATGGGGAACCCGAAGGAACCCCAAACAACCCTCTTAGCATATCAATTACATATCCTTGGTCGCGGAAGCAAAACATCAACAAGACAATGTATAAATAAGGGAAAACAGGACTAGGGGAAGAACTTGATAGCATGAAACATAGGAGAGTCAGAGCTCAAGCATAAGTACATCAATTATTCCAACAACACCTCTAAACATGGATTGGACCAGGGGCCAAGACACTTACCGGGCTCACCCTCATAGTATCAAATGTTCAACATAAAAAGATAACCAAAAGTATGAGTAGCATAGCTAGTGTCCTCGAACTTGAGGACTCGCTATAAGCTTATCTTCAAAATGCTAAAACTAACCACGTGGAGGATGATCGTGAGGTGCTCTGATTCCTACATGGTAACATCATGTAGGCATAGAGTATGTGCTAGTACATTTGAATATACTAAATATGTAGGATGTAATGCAACAAGAGATAGGTAACATAATCAAAATGCATAATTATAAGCAAAGGATAGGTATAATAAGAACATGACATGCATGATCAATGCTTGAAGTAAAACATGCTTATATATAACATATTACATGTGTAGGAAGAGACCATCATCACAAACCAAACAATCCATTACTTGGAATCTAAGGCATACCACCCCCTTGGAAGGTGATTGAGGTACCTACCCCTCAATCGGGATACCACTCCCTAACAAAGTGGTCAAGGTATATACCCATCAACATGGTAGATGGGCATACCACCCCCCATCAAAGTGGTCAAGGTGTATATCCCTCATCGTGGTAGATGGGCATAGTAACCCCTATTAAAGTGGTTGAGGCATATTACACCCTCAACAAGGTGTCAGCGTGCAACACTGTAGATATTTTTCATGAATTCAACACATACAAACATTCCCTTAATTATCATAAAGCCACTTGAATCTTAGGACATGCAATAGATCACTGATAACTGAAGAATCCTTAGCAAGAAATTTTATCAAACACTTGGTGGGTGTGTAATGCTAGTTCAAAATTATGCAATTAATGAAATCATGTGAGAAGAATCATGGTAAATCAACCCACCAACACAAAGTAAAACCCTCATTCAAGATTGCTTAAAATCCCTTATCAAACCTCATAATAGATCATAGTCTTATAGCTCAAAACATACATAGTTTCGTTAGACAAAACCAACTCATAGTATAAGTTTGAGATAGATAGGCATGGCTATTTAATCAACATTCATAAACCCTAACATATTTCATGCTTCTAATACATAATAAAAGACACCCATAGATAATACAACTTGAAAACTACAATTTTCAAAAGATAGGAAGGTTGGGTACCATGGGTGAAAGGACCCAATGGTTGAAACCCACATACCTCAAATTTGGGGATGTCCTTGACGTAGATTGAATGAGAACTTGAAGCTTGAATGAAGTTCTTGAGATCCAAAATTGAGTTTGGGACACTTGAATTTGGATGAAATACTTGGCTAACTGTTAGAGAGGGTTTGAGAGTGTCTTGAGTGATATAAAGTTGAAAAATGACTAAGTATAGGTGTTTTTATGCATAGGAGGGCATGGTCCCAAGTCCCCAAAGCCTTAGGCCGTAACAGAAAATTAGAAACAAAATAACACTATCCGCGCCCTTGGCGCGTCGCAGCCACAGCACGGATCGATTCTAGAATTTGACTTTTTTGAAAAATTATTTTTCGCTATGGGTGCTCTAAAATTGAGGTTATACCCATTTCACACTCAATATTCCCCTTGATCACGAATATGAAGTTGGATTTTCAATATCACACTTGGAGTGTGAGATGTATGAAAATCACGATTATAGGCATTTCTGAGGCAAATTTCCGGGCATTTGTTTAGGGCGTTTCAAGTGACCCATGGAGGGGTATGGTTGGAAACATCGACGGTCATCCCACTATTCCCTAGTAAACCATGGACAATGCCTCAGCTTAAGATACTTTGAACCATACCCAAAACAAGCACTCGAACTGGCCAAACAGTACCCGAATGGTACCTTCCACACTTGTGGCACGTAAGAGAAGCTTGAACACCAACACCTTTGCCCTTCGTTTGATCGTATGGCTAATCAATAATCTTGTGGCCCATCATAACACCAAAAACATGCACCAATGTTCCTCCAACATGTTCCACCATGATTCCTCCCACAATTTGGGCACCTAGGATGGGTCACTCCACCATTACCATCGGGCATAACATATGGAAGCCTACTTTCAAATTGAGCCCTTCTTATTCCTTCCCTTGAGGCCGCCGAGCGATTCCTCATCTTATGCCCAACACCGCCACACTTGAAACAAGCTTTGGTGCCCACCATACAACTTTCTTGATGCTTCTTGCCACACCCTTGACAAGTGGCAAAAGGGATCCTTTTCTTCTTGTACTTGGGAACAAGTAGACTAGTAGAAGGTGAGGCACCACTAACTCGGGCCCTCAAAGCCTCCATTTCCTTTCTTTTATCCCATGAAGTATCGGGAGCATCCACTTGTTGATTGAGTTGAGCACTTACAACCTTGTCCAATAGCCATACAACATTACGATCCTTTACATTTGACATGTCACCATTAGGAAGTTGACCCTCAAGTGAGAGACAGTTACCGTCCTATCCACCATTCTGAATGACTGGAAACATATTCTGAAATGTAATGTTTAGGAATCAGTAATAAGCCCTAGAGGACTTAGCTCTACTGCATGACATAGATTACGAAGAAGTGAAACATTTCCAAAAACACATCATAGCCTCCTATTCATATTTGTGGTACGCTTCACAATCATGAATAAGACTCTAATCGACATAGTGTATTGGATTTTGAGGACAATTAACAACCTAGTGGTCTGATACCAAGTTCGTCATGACCCAAGCCTGGGCCTAGACGTGACACCGTGAATGGGAATCCAAAGGGACCCAAACAAGACTCTTAGCATATCAATCACACATCCTTGGTCGCGGAAGCAAACTAAACAACAACAAGAGATAAAATAAAAATGGAAGCGAGACTAAGAGAAGTGTTTGATAATCATTAAAGCATTAAAAAGTCAAACTCAAGCATAAGTAAATCATAATATCCAACAACACCTCTAATATAGAATGGAGCGGGGGCCAAGATACTTTCCGGGCTCACCCTCATAGTAACAAGTCTTCAACATAAAAGAAATATCAAATAGCAAGAGTAGCATAAATAGTGTCCTCGGACTTGAGCACTCACTAAAGCTTGCTTCAAAGGATTATACTAGACACGTGGAAAATGACCAAATGGTGCTCCTGTCTCTACAAGGTAATATCATGTGGGTATCGAGTATATATTAGTACGTTTGAATGTACTAAATATGTAGGATGCAATGCAACAAGCCATAAATCGATATAGTCAAAAAATGCATAATAATAAGCAATGGATAAGTGAAATCTCAATATGGCATGCATGATCAATGCTTGAAGTAAAACATGTTTGTAAGTCATTCAACTTGCATAGAACATAATACATGTGTGGGAAGAGACCCTAACCGATACAAGTAAGACCAAGCAAGCTACAACTTGGACTCCCGATGATTACCCCTTATCCATAAACAGGTGGTCTACTTGCCAAGGTAAACCATACTTCACCTTATGGGAGCCCATCCCATTTTGGAGAAGTAACCCCCTTACGGGAATCCGTCCCATTTCGGGGTGGATTTCATGTTAAAGTGCACTAAATCGATCCACTAGTATAGCAAGGGTAATGCATAATCCTATGTTGGCACATAGTTTAAGGAAAGGAGTATGGACCCTAGAAGATAGTCCATGCCGACATCCAATCCATCGGTGCTAAGTCTAATCCCACAGAAAACTTGAAATAATCATACTTTAATCATAACATGAATAACTTGTAAGAACCTGATTGAGTAGCTCATAAATATGCTTGAACTCTAATGGTGAGCCTAACTTGAAACTTTAGAGTAGATCATAATCATATATGAATCCTTGTATTAACATGAATGACTGACAAGAGGTAAAAATAATCTTGAAATAGGGCTTAACTTGTAGCTTGTAACATCATAGATATTTTTCATGAATTCAATACATAATTGAAAGCCTTTAATCATCATATTAGTCACTTGTCTTGTAAATCATGAAATAGATCATCAATAACTTGAGAATTCTTGACTTGACATTTTATCAAACACTTGGTGGGTTCATGATACTAGTTCAAAATCATGCAATTTGAGAGTGAAATAAGATGAGAAAAATTAATGCAAATCAACCCACCAACATGTAGTAAAACCCTCATGTAGGGTACCTTAAAATCCATCATCAAAACTCATAATAGATCATAGTTTCATAGCTCAAAACATGCATAGTCTCGATAGGCAAAGATCAACTCATAGTGTAAGCTAAAAATAGATATTCATGAGTAATCAACAATACTTGATAAAACTCCTATATAAATCATGCTCATATTTCATAATAAGATATACCCATAGGTAATACAACTTAGAATCATGCAATTTTCATAAAAAGGAAGATTGGGCTCCATGAGTCAAAGGACCCAATGGATGAAATCCACATACCTCAAACTTGGTTTTCTTGATATGAAACTCAAAGAGAACTTAGAGCTTTAGGAGAATCTTTTAGTTTCAAAGTTAAGCTTGAAATTTTTGAAATTTGAATGAGATATTTGGTTAAGTCTTGGAGAGGTACTAGGGAGGATTTTGAGTGATATAGAGTTAAAAAATGGCTAATAGTATAGTGTTTCACGCATAAGTGTGCATGGGGCTATGACCCCAATGCCCTTGGCCGTCATAGAAAAATTCAGGGGAAACTTGTATAGGATCGCGTCTGGTCTGTGACGCGGACCCATCGCAGAGGAAAGAATAACACCGATCCGCGCTTAGTCCACATCATGGCCTGGTCGTGAATGCACACTATTTTACGAAAATTAGCAAAAATTATTTTATAATACGGGTCCTCGAAAATTTGAGTTACACCCATTTCCCACTCAATTAGATGTTGGATTTTCAATATCACGTATGGATTTTGAGATATATAAAAATTATGATTATGGGCATTTCTGAAGCATATTTTTCGGGTATTTCAGCAGATTTTAAGGTAACTAGAATTGATCAATCTCAAGATCCACTCACTCATTTTGCCCTATTTTCATATTGTGATCCTAACAGCTTTGAAGAAGATGTCAGAGACTCTAAATGGAGGAAAGCAATGGATGAAGAAATCGCAGCAATTGCTAGAAATGAAACTTGGGAGTTGACTGAGCTTCTAAGAGGGCATATGCCAATCGGTGTCAAGCGGATATACAAGAAAAAGATGACCAAGGAAGGTGAACTCGAGCGGCACAAAGCACACTTAGTAGCAAAAGGCTATAAGCAAGAGTTCGGTGTGGACTATAGAAATGTTTTTGCTCCTGTTGCACGACTGGATACTATCAGATTAGTGATAGTTTTGGCTACTCAAAATTCATGGTCTATTTGCAAATGGACATTAATAATTGGCTTTTTTACATGGGAACTTGGATGAGCAGGCATTTATTGATCAACCTCCTGGCTATGTCAAAGTCGGAGAAGAACGTGAGGTGTGTAAATTAAAGATGGCATTGTATGGACTAAAGCAAGCTCCATGAGCTTGTTATAGTCGCATAAATGCTTATTTATTGAAGAAGGGATTTAAGAAATGTCCATATGAGCACACGCTCTTTAAAAGATTGATGATAAAGGGAAAATGCTCATTGTTTGTTTATAAGTTGATGATTTAATTTACACCGGAAATGATATCTCCATGGCTGAAAGTTTTAAGAAGTCCGTGATAGCGGAATTTGTCATGACTGATATTGTGCTGATGCAATATTTTCCTGGCCTCGAATTTGTTCAAACTGCTTTTGGAATTTTCACGACACAAAAGAAGTATGCTCAAGAGGTTTTGGACAGGTTTCAGATGAAGAATTGCAACTCTTTTAGCAGTCCCACTGAGTTTGGTTTGAAGCTACTAATGATCCTGGAGGAAGAAGAGTTGACAACACTCTTTACAAACAAATGGTGGGAAGTTTGATGTATTTGACAGCCATGAGACCTAATATTATGCACGATGTAAGTCTTATTAGCAGATACATGGAAAATCCCAAACAGATGCATCTTTTAGCCGCAAAGAGAATTTTTCTCTACTTGTGAGAAACAACTAATTATGGTATGTTCTATGCAAAAGGAGGAAAATCAGACTTGGTTGGCTTTATTGATAGTGATTATGCTAGATATTTGGATGATTGAAAGAGCATGTCTAGTTATGTCTTTATGATGGGGTTGGGAGCAATTTCATGGTCTTCGCATAAACAATCAATTGTGACTTTATCAACTTTAGAAGCTGAATTTGTAGCAGCAATATGTGTTTGTCAGGCAATTTGGTTACGCAAAGTTCTTGAAGAAATTCATTTCAACCAGAATGGTTGTACTACTATTTAGTGTGACAGCAGTTCAGCAATAAATCTCTCCAAAAATCCTATTCAACATGGGCGAAGTAAGCATATTAACGTCAGATTTCATTTCTTCTTACCTTAACAAAGACGGACTAATTGATCTTATCTTCTGCAGGAGTAAAGATCTGATTGCTGATGGATTTACCAAATATCTCAAGTTGGCATCCTTCCTGAAGTTTAGAAAATTACATGGAGTTTGCACCTTGGAAAATCGCAATTGAAACAAGTTGGTTTTACAAGCATGGTAAACTGAAAGTGTGACTTTCAGTTTAAGGGAGGGATTGTTGGTTATTATTTTTCTCTTTCAGTTTCAAGTCAATTATAGTTGACCAAGTATTTAGTAAATACGTTGTTGGTTGAATAAAATTAAGCTAGAAAAATCTCCAATTGTTAGTCATATGAGTGATAGTAGGAGTTAATGGACTTCTATCTTTCTTGTTCTGTTAATAAGACTCTATTTAAAGAGTCCAATTTTCTAATTCAAGCATCAGAAAAATCTTAGCCAATTGAATAGAGTCCAAGTATTTTTTCTCTCCTAAATTTTAGTCTCTATTTTCATCACCCTCCGTTTTGATCATGATCCTATTCATCTTTATCTCCATCATGATTATTAGAAGCCTGTTCATTATCGTCTCTAAATAGAAAATCAAGTAACATTACACCATTGCAGTAAAAAAGCTCATTCAATTATGATTATGCCTAGATGGTTGGGGAACTACAATAAGTCTTGCCATCTACAACTTGATGATCATATCGCTCATCTAGTACTTCAAAATTGACCACGTTATTAACGAATCCTCCTGACAATAATTTCACGACCCGGACTTAGGGCCTGGACGTGACACGGCGAATGGGGAACCCGAAGGGACCCCAAATAAGCCTCTTAGTATATCATTACACATCCTTGGTCGCGGAAGCAATTATACAACAATAAATAGAAAAAGGGGAAATACGGAGCTAAGGGACATCTCTGATACAATAGAAAAAAAGAAGCAAATAGTAGCATTAACATGTCACAAGGTTCCAACGACACCTCTAATACGTAGAGAGGAGCGGGTCTATGACAATCTCCGGGTTCACCCTCATAGTCAAAAGTTTCTAACATAAGAAGAGTCAATACATAGTATAAATCTTGAGAAGTATGTCCCCGAAGTTGAGGACTCACCAACTTGCTATGAGAGAAATTCTACTAGCCAGTGGAGGAGGAGGATGATCAAGTGGGCTCTGGTTCCTACATGGTAACATCATGTAGGCATAGAGTATGCGTTGGTACGTTTGAATGTATTAAGTATGTAGGATGCAATAAAATAAGAGATAGGCAATATATGCAAATTCATAAGCAATGGATAGCATAATAACAATATGACATATATGAACGATGCTTGAAGTAAAACATGCTTATGTCTAACATACTACATGTGTAGAAAGAGACCATCTCCATAAACCAAGAAAATTTAGTACTTGGAATCCAAGGTAGACCACCCGTTGGAAGTGATTGAGGAATCAACCACCTCAATCGGTTAATGGTTGCTACTCTATACCATCCATGGTTATTGAGGTATCAACCTCTTAAATTGGTTGATGGCATGACAACCCCTGTCCCTAGTGATTGAGGAATCAACTCCCCAATTGTTTGACGGCATGACCACCCCCGTCCCAAGTGATTAAGGAATCAACCCCCAATTGGTTGATGGGCATACCACCCCCCATCAAGATGGTTGAGGCAATTTACCCCTCCTCAACTAGGTATGGTCAACTCGCAAGACTATAGATACTTTTCATGAAATCAACACACACACACACACACACACACACACACATATATATATATATATATATATACATACATACATACATACATACATACACCTTCCTTTCATCATCATAAAGTCATTCAAAAAATAGGTCATACAATAGATCATCAATAGCTCAAGAATCCAAAACTGGTCATTTTATCAAACACTTCGCGGGTGTGTAATACTAGTATAAAACCATGATATTGTAGAGTCAAATCATGCAAGAAAACGTGAAGTAAATCAACCCACCAACACTTGGTAATACCCTCATGCAATATAAATCAAAACCCCTAATCAATTCATACAATAGATCATAGCTCCATAGCTCAAAACATGCATAGTTGAACAACGTTTCATAAGACCCCCAATATAGTTTATACTCAAAATTCATAATAAGATATACCCATAAATAAACCAACTTGAAAACATACAATTTATATAAAAAGGGAGGTTGGGCACCATGGTTGAAAGGACCCAATGGTTGAAACCCGCACATACCTTAACTTTGGAGATTTCCTTGAAGAAGATTGAAATGAAGACTTGAAGTTTGAATGAAATTCTTAGATCCGGAATGAGATTTGGAACTTGAATTTTGAGTGAAATATTTGTCTAAGTGTTTGAGACAGTATTGAGCAATGTCTTGAATGATGTGAGGTTGAAAATGACTAAGAATAGGTGCTTTTACGGATAGGAAGGCTTAGGCCTAAGACCCCAAAGTCTTAGGCTGAGATAAAAAAAAACTGGCAACAATACACTTCTCCGTGATAGATCTGCATCGCGGAGCAGTCGCAGACTGCTATTGGAATTGCAAAATTGGCGAAATTTGTTTTTTCACTCGGGTTATACCCATTTCCCGCTAAATTTTTCCCCCTGAATAAGAATATGAAGTTGAACTTTTGATATCACATATGAATTTTAAGATACATGGAAATTACAATTATGGGCACTTCTGAGGCACATTTTCAGGCACTTTTCGGGGTCGTTTGAATATCTCCCCCTTGGAAACATTCATCCCTGAGTATCAAAGAAACGTATATAAAAGAAGTAAGCAAGATACTTTCAGCCCATACAATATGCAACAATGCACTTAAACATCATTTCAAAAATCACAACATAAGTGGTAAAATCACCATGAACTTATCAATTTAAACATGAATGCATGCAAATAACATGAGGGCTAAAACTTAAGACTTGAAATCACATAGGGGTCTTAGATTAGTATTTCAATTTTGAGTAGAATGGAAGAGATAGGGATATCGCCTTTGCACGTACACCTCGGCTTCCTATGTAGCACTCTCAACTTGTTGATTCCTCCGAAGGACCTTAATGGAAGCTACATCCTTGTTTCTTATCCTCTCCACTTTTCTATCCAAAATTTCTATTGGAACCTCTTCACAAGTCAAGTTGTCTTCAACAACACCCAATGGTACAATAGCATTTGGGTCACTCACACATTTTCTCAACACAAATACATGAAAGACCGGATGAACCAAGTCTATTTCACTAGGCAACTCCAACTTATAGACCACCTTACTAATCCTCCTCAACACCCTATAAGGACACACAGATCTTGGACTCAATTTACCTTTTTTACCAAAACGAACCACACCCTTCATGGGTGATACCTTCGACTAGACCCAATCATCAATCTTGGATGCAAGCACCCTTCTCCTCACATTGGCCTATACCTAGGAAAATACAGTTTCTTATTTTTGACTTATTTCACCGTGAAATACCTAAAAAAATAATAAATAGTGGTCGGGAATGTTAGAGTAGCCAAAGCCATTGGAATTTTGATTTTATACGTTGGAAATTCCGTTTTGCTATTAATAGACTAGGAAGGGGGAAAAGAATAACTGAAAAAAGGAAATCAATTAGTTATTTCATCAAAGTTTCATTTATTCAATGACCAGAATTAAACGGGGATATATAGCTCAGAGACATAGAACAAAAATTCATTTATTTGCGTCAAGCTTTCGAGGGGCTCATTCAAGGATTACTAGAATTACTTTTGTCTACCTCAAGCTATTCTCGACCTCTCTTTTATCATCCTCAATTTCTCTAAGTCCTCCATAACCAAATCCGTGCCCAACGAGGCCATCTCTCTCACTTCAAACCATCCAACCAAAAAAATA
>JAPFFP010043473.1:0-13204 GCA_026153255.1 Solanum medicagineum | reverse complement strand
ACAGTTTGACATTGCTAAACCTTACCTATTGTCCCAATACAACCTCCTCGGGTGCAGTTCGGTTGATTAGACGAGAACACATCAATCAAATCCTGTTAATTATTATCTTTTTCTATTCATCACTAACTTAGTTTAGTTAGTAACACTAGGCGGATTCTAATGTTAGTTACCACTAGAAAACATGCAAAACCAAAAAGAGGTAATTAATCATGCATGCACACTTTTCAAGAATTATGAATTATCTGATTTTATCTTGTTAGTTCTTCATAATTTCCACAATCCTAGTTGTGGATTTAGATGCTCATGATTTGTGTATATGTAAGACTTATGAATTTGAATAATATAATAGAGCACACAATTAATTAAGCACAAGTAAATCCAAGCTTCAATGAGAATCACAAGATTGTAATTAGAAGATGAAATCAAAGTGTACAGGTGTTTCTCAAAACTCTCCAATGTTTTTTTTCTCTATCTCACTATTTTTCTATTAACTATTCAAACTCTTTGAACTCTCCAAGAAAAATAACCTAAAAACCTATTTATAATGTTTAAAATATATGTCCTAAACAAAATAGGATAACTAGGTTAGTACACCTCACAAGATACTTTATGGGCCGTATTGTGTTTTATGGCCCATAATTGGGCTTCAGTATTTTGTTGCTGCAAATTTGGAGTTGTCTTCTACGACACCCCTCTACAGCCCGCAAAAGGTTGTACGACCCATAGGGAGTTTCGTCTGATGAAACTTCAGAAAGTCCTTCTTCTCGGATCCTTAGGGCACAGGACTTGATCTACGACTCATAAACTATTTCACGACCCATAAGCATGTTTGTTGAACAAACTTCAGAAATCTAACCCTCACCGGAATCGTGCACGAAACCTATTTCAAGGCCTGCAAAAGTTCTCCTACATCCTCAATATCAGCAACTTCTGCATATTCTTCCCAAAATTAATGTCAACCCTGAAATCCTGCAAACCAAACACATAAACACCACTAACATCGCATTGAGAACACACAAAATTCCATGTTTTAAGCATCAAAAATGTTATTTTTTCAAAGCACATCAGATAGAGATTGATAGGTCCAAAATCTCTAATAATTATTCATTTTCCTAATGTTAACCTTTTTTTTCAAGCAAGTCATAATACAAACGATTTCTTAATGTTTGCAATCATTATAAAAGTAATCTTTACAAAAGAATCTTAATACACAGTGATCACCTCTTCATGAGAAGATATCATTTGTATACAATTCATTAGTTTTGTCCTTACTCTAAGTTTCATAACCTTATTTGGGAATTCATCTATTCATAATTAGATGCAAATAATGATAAGAGTAATTTAAACAACTAAAGACCATAAATATAAAAGAAAGTAAACAATATTTTTTTATAAATGCAACTTTTATAAGAATATAATATTTATTTTACAATAATCTTTTATGAAAGCAGTAAATAACACTGAAGTAAAGAATGATGAAAACTCTATGCTAATAGTTCTTTCATCTGAGTTCCTATTAACATACATAAAAATACAGGGATATCCTTGATGATTTTGGATCATTTCAATCAATTTGTATGGAAGAGATTACTTATGAGCAAACGAAGAGTAATTCCTAACTACTAATAACTTCTATGAATAATGTCTAACCGTAATATTGTAATCTGAATGATATATTTATTATAGTAGGATTGGAGTGCTAATCTTGATTAAACTTTCATTTTACATGGTCAATAAAAGTCCGTCAAATGGAAGTCATAGGGCGATGACCATTACAAGAGCTAAGGGTCTGTGCCGCAAGTTCTATCTCAAACTCCTGCTTCCTTCTCTGTGTGTCACAATTTTATCACAATAATATCCTATATCTAAATCTCATTTCTTCAAGGATACGGCACAAGGTCAAACATGTAACATGCAAATGTTATACACTTCACTTTAACAGTCTCTTTTATTGTATTTTAGTCTAGGATTATTTTCCTTATTTTTTGATTCACCTTTTGGATCATTTCTTATTGTTTTTGGCATACAATCAACTTAGTCATATCCATTAGCTCATCACAATAATTATAATCAAATACATGGATATACATAAGTTTATAGTCAAAACATAGCTAATTTATGAATAAAATACAATGACTGAATGGCTAAATATGCGATCATGTTGAGATCCTTGTCCATACATGTTTGGAGTCCCCTTGGCATTTGGGTTAAGCACTTCATCTGCAGGATTGTTTAACAACTGGATAGTGTTGTTGGCACTATTTTTGGTGTTAATCTTACTAGTGTTTTCAGCATCAACTGTTTTGCCTCATAGAAGCAAAGTTTTTTAGAGTCAAATTACTAAGATTAAAACATTACAATTATGCGAAGTCACTTGGTGGGTACCAAACTGCTTATCCCTAAAAAATTAAATATAGTTAAATTTATACATGAAAATTAAATTATAAGAAATAAAATTCCAATTCTAATAAGATAATTAGCTAATAACTGAATAATAAATCAAATGATGAATTGAATACAAAGAATTAAGATAACTTCTGTTTCCCTGAGACTAACGATATCGACGATTTGGAGATATCTCTAAGCAAGCTAGGTTGAGGTTGGAGATAAGCATATGAGACAAATATGAAATAGTTTGAGAAGTAAGATGATAATATAAAATATGATACTTTTTATATCAATTTTCATCATGCCAATATAAAATATGATACTTTTTTATATCAATTTTCTTACAAAGTGATGATCTTGTCCATGATTGATTCTTATACCTCGTGATAAGGAATAATGTACCACTCTACTGCTAGGATAATTCCAAAACGGCTAGTGTTAGCCTCGTCATTTAGTTTTCCCTCCGGGTGCTCTTGCACTTGGGCTAGTTTGGTGGGTGAATATCAAAGATTTCCTAATGTAATATCATGATTTTGATCTTTTTTCACGTGTCTCAGCATTATTTGGCCATGTATCTCTAATCACAAGTGGACTCTAACGAATGAACCAATCGAAAGAAAGGCACAATTAATCAACTTTTTTTCGCACCTCCTATTATATTTTTACAAGATTAATTCCATGCATTATTGGCATGTGAATGCTTTGGTCTATATTATTTTAATATATATACTAACTATATTACAAAATATTAAAAACATGAATATTTTATTGTGTTGGTGAAAGGTAATAAATATTAAGTGAATATCTCATACAACTAAAATATCTCTATAATTTTGTGTGGTGGCAGCCACAATTCCATCTTTACAAAAATATTAATTAACCGAAAATTACAGCAATGAGAACATCTCATACAACTAAAACATCTCTGCACTTTTCAGAGACCATTTGAAAAGAAATCACTTTCTTTATTTACGGGAAAAAACATATGAATATTACTTCAAAAAATTTAATATTGCTGCACAATCACCCCAACATAATTCCAATGTAGAATTGGACTTTCTTATCACATTCATTAAAAATGATGGAAAGGAGAAACATATTCCAATGTGGTATAATAGCAATGGCATAAAGAAAAAACATATTTCAATTTCCTATTAAGGTAGATCATCATAAAGGAATACTAAAAAACTTTCACAGTCCAATTTGCCCATTTAGTGCAGAGGAAGAGAAAAACTTTTCTATACAACTAACGTCACTTTAGGCAACCATAAATTAAAATTTTTCTTTCTACCATATGGGTGGAACAGTGTTTCATTTTAATACACAGAAAAAAAAACAGAATACAAAATTTATACAATCTGTATTATCACGAAAGCAAATTAAGACTAGGAAAAACAAACAAACTTGCTCGGATACCAATGTTGAATCTAATCAAACACTTAGGTTGCAGGATCATTGAATTTGTTTCACTAGTCAATTAGTGCAATCACATGTATACAAACATGAACTATACCAAAATAGCCACAGTCTATAATCGTACCTTGTTATAGTTGTTCGTTTTTCGAAGAAGGAATCTGCGCAAAAATCTTCACTTGAACTTTGTTGGTATTGGAGAAGAGGAAGGAATAAACGTTATCTTTTCTTCTTTTTTTTTTAAAATTAAAAGATACGTCGGTTCCGGAAAGAACCTTTTTTAAACCTAAAAGGACATAAATTTTTAAATAGTTGTGTCTCTTTCTTTTATTAATAAAAAAATAAAAAAACTAATATATACTATTTAAATATTAATACAGATATGGATTGACCCACATGGGTGACTAAATTCAATTTCCTTCATCTCACACTCACACATAGTTGGTCAACTCTCATTCCTACTCGGTAACATCCATACGTACGACTGACAGTGTGACTAGTGCATACTTCAAAAGCTTTGTTGCTATACATCTGTTAGGAATATACAACATCTCAATCAATAAAACTTAGAGTAGATAATAGTATGCAGTATCCTAGATCATTTATCACATTCATATCTCTCATTATCTCTTTTCTTAATTTTGAGTTCATCAATATGTTCTACTCTCGTAGGCAAACATAAAGGAAGTCAATGAACACAATTGATGTAATAATATTCAATGATCGTCCTCATCTCATGAATCTCTCAATCTCAATGTGATATGTTTTTCTAGAAATGTTCAGCTAGACCGAATCAAAAATGATCACTTGGCAACAAACTAAGAAAACAAACACTAAATTAAATCTCAAGAGACTAATTTAAGTCATGAGTGTACAAGATGAAACTTACTTATAATTTTCAGGGCTTCACACAATAGCAAGTAGAGACTAAACTTGTATCGCCCTTATGGGTCACTTTATGCATACATGGTCTGAAACATATATCAAAGCACTGACTTCTTTCTCGTGGAGCGTATGTCCTTTATTAATAAAAATACTGTGTAGATAATAAGAAAGACAACTCCAGTCTATCTTTGAATTCACATATCTACTCATTTATTTATTCTTCAGAACTCATATCTAGCATTAAAAACAAACTAACTCACTTCAATCACACATGATTAAATACATACTAACATACGACATTTTGATTATAAACTTTCAATCCTCTATTATCATCACTTCTAACAATAATTAGTTTATAGATCTCTCTTCTCTACTTGTCATTTAGACAATATAGGCAATTGCTTATGTGAATAGCCAATCTTTTTGTCAGTTCGATATACTTTCTATCCTTAGAATTTTATGTACACTACATAAAAAATAATATATGCATATGAACCAACAAGAATGAAAATACAGGCATTAAATCAACATTAACTTCAATAATGTAAATTTACATAAACATATCTGAAAAATAAAATAAAAATACATCAGTATCTATGTAAATCTAATGACTTCGCATGTCTTTCATAAGCATCATATGTTATGGGTTTCTTTTAGGGATCTGCTATCACTTGATGTGTAGATATGTATTTTATGTTCACTTCCTTTTGTGCTACCATGTCTCTTACAAAATTATACTTTATGTCAATATATTTCGTCTTTCCATGATAATTTGGATCTACTCAAGAACATTGTTATATACACCCAAGCGAACCAGAAAACACTTAAGCTAAATAGGCTCTTGTACAACAGATGAAAGCACAACAAATTCAGCTCTAATAGTGGACAAGACTATGCATGATTGTTACTTAGTACTCCATGATATAGCGTCATTATTAAGAAAGAATGCATATCCAAAGGTGAATTTTCTCTCATCTAAATCTCCTCTCCAGTCAGCATCTGTGAAGCCTTTGAGTTACACATCCTTTTCTTTATAACATAAGGAATAGTTAATTATGCCTTTAAGATATCTCAATATCCTTTTAACTTCTTTCCAATGTCCCAGCCCTAGATCGAATTTATATCTGCTAACTAACCCAACAGCATAACAAATATCTGGCCTAGTACACATCATAGCATACATAAATGGCTTCCAATTGAATTTGAATAAGGAGCTTTTCTCATTTGTTTCTTTTCATATGAAGCCTTAGGACATATCATTCCGTTCAAAGCTTCACTTTTAGAAAATGGAGTATTTATGGATATACAATCTTTCACATTAAAATGTTCAAGAAATTTCTTAATGTAAGTTTCTTGTGAAGGAGATAATAATCTCTTTGAATGATCTTTTGAAATCTTAACTCTAAGAATATACGCTGCTTCATCCATATCTTTCATCTCAAAAGTAGATAATAGGCACTCTTTTATTTCTTTTATGAGATCAATGTCACTTGCAGCTATTAGTATGTCGTCTACATACAATGATAAGATCGCAAACTTATCTTTGAATCTTTTGATATACATGCAATGGTATTCATGAATCATGATGAATCCATATGATATGATTGCATCATGGAAACGTAAGTTTTATTGTCTAGAAGATTGTTTAAGGTCGTAAATCGACCTTTGAAGTTGATATACTTCATTTTCTTTGGCTTTTTTCACGAAACCTATAGGTTGTTCCATGTAGATTTCCTCTTCAAGTTCTCCATTAAGAAATGTATTTTTCACATCAATTTGATGTAATTCAAGATCCAATGCAGCCACTATAGATAAAATTAATCTTATTGAAGTAAAGCGTACAACAGGTAAAAGAGTTTCTTTATAAAAAATTCCTTCCTGTTGTGTATACCCCTTGGCTACTAGACGAGCTTTGAATCTTTCAATGTTACCATCTGCATTATGCTTTATTTTTAGAACCCAATTAATTCCAAAAATCTTTTCGGCCTATAGTTAGATCAACCAATTTCCATACTTAGTTAGATATCATTGACTCCATCTCCTCCTCCATATCTTTCAACCATTTTCTTTAGCAGGACATGTAAGAGCCTCATTTATATTTCTTGGATCTTCATCATCTGGAGTAATTATAAATGCTTCCCTTGGATTTCAGATTAACGAGGAGGGGTTTGTGGATGAATTGTTTGTCGAGCTTGAGATTGACAAAATGATTTATCAATTTGTAAGTTACTCCCAATTGGACCAAAAATATCATTAGGATTTGATACATGTGGTGCATTTGTGAAAATAAGAACTAATTCATTATCATTAAAATGACTCTCACTCAAATTCATTTGATCTTCGGCAGCGAAAATAGTCTAGTCCACAGTTTCATAAAGAGATAAGTCATGACCTATCTCTCCCTACTTAGAAAAATCATTCTCTATGAATGTGACATCACGTGACTCAGTTTCAGTTACAGTGCCACTACTTTGTTGACCTATGACCACATAACCTTTAGATTGTTCAAAGTATCTTATGAAAATACATCTTTTTCCCCTTAGACCTAATTTTTCATATTAGGAAGAAAGATTATGAATAAAAGCAGCACAATCCCAAGGCTTTAACATGCTGAAATCGGGCTTTCATTTACTCCATAATTCATGTGGCGTATTCGTAACTGATTCTAAAGGGACATGATTAAGTACAAATGCAGTAGTGAGCAAAGAATCACCCCAGTAGGTGATTGACAATTTTTCTTATGCCATCATTGACCTAATTATTTCTAACAAGGTTCTATTTCGTCGTTCCGGAACACCATTTTGTTGTGGAGTATAAGAAGTCATTAATTGTTTTTGAATTTTTTTTATCACATAACGTTAAACTCATCAGACAAATACTCCCTTCCTCGATCGGTTCTTAGAGTTTTTATTTTTCTATCTAATTGATTCTCAACTAAGTTTATAAACTTAGTGAAGCAACTCAAAGCCTCAGATTTGTGAGAAATCAATTATACATAACAAAATCAAGTAAAATTATCAATAAAATTGATGAAATAAATAGCACAATGTCTTATCCTTACATTCATTGGACCACAAATGTCAGAATGAATTAATTGCAATGGAGTATCAACTCTTGTGCCTTTCCCAAATGTTTTTCTTACAGTTCTTTCGGCTAGGCAAGATTCACAAGTAGACAATTCTACTTTATCTATTGTGCCAAGCAAACCATCTTTGGCTAAGCGATTCATTCTTTGCTGACCAATATGGCCAAGTCTCGCATACCATGTATTTACATCATTCTCATAATTAGAAGATGTAAATAAGGAAAAACTAATATTGTCATTATTTGGACTTTGACAAACATTTTGTACAAAAAATCGATCATAAAAATAACCAGTTCCATATTTTATCTTCCCAAATACATATCCAAACTATGTTCATGAAAGAAAAAATTAAAACCCATTTAACCAATATTCGAACAGACATTAGATTACGACGAATCAATGTGGCAAATAATACATCATGTAGGAGCAAAATACGGCCACCACGCATTTCAAGTTTGCAAGTACGAATCCCTTTGACCTCCTCTTTGGAGTTGTTTCCTACAAACACCCACATAGATCCTCATGGGATTCATTGATAATCTACAAAAGAATCTCTTTCTATCGCTATATGATAAGTGGCTCCTTAATCTTCCATTCATATAGGAAGTGATTCGATTAAAAAAGAAGAACAAGAAACATTTACATCACTATGTAAATTATTCATAAGGTCATATACCTCTTGTCACGACCCAAGCCTAGGGTCTAGACATGAAACGACAAATTGGGAACCCGAAAGGAACCCAAACCAGCCTCTTAGCATATCAATCACACATCCTTGGTCGCGTAAGCAAAATAAGCATCACAAGATATAATAAAAAGGGAAGCGGGACTAAGGGAAGTCTTGATATTCATAAATGTATAAAAGATTCAAGCTCATAGCATAAGTACATCGTAATATCCAACAACACCTCTAAGTTGGAATGGAGCGGGGCCCAAGACACTTTTCGAGGATCACCTTCATAATAACAAATGTTCTACACAATGAAGTCTCAAAATAGAAAGAGTACTGTAGATAGTGTCATCGGACTTAAGGACTCACAATGCTTATCTCTGAAGTACCAAACTAGCCACGTGGAGGATGACTAAAAGGAGCTCCGGTCCCTACATGGTAATATCATGTCGGCATAGAGGATACGTTAGTACATTTGAATGTACTAAGTATGCGGATGCAATGCAATAAGACATAAGTCAATATAGTCAAAATGCATAATCATAAACAATGGATATATAATCTCAATATGGCATGAATGATCAATGCTCATAATAAAATATACTTATAAATCATTCATCTTGCACAATATATATTGTACATGTGTGAGAAGTGACCTCAACCAACATAGATCAAGCAGCTACAATTTAGATTCTGAGTCCTAACACCCCCTCAGTTCAGCCGATCGTGCATGACACCCCCTGACGAAGTGTGGTCTACTTGCCAAGGCAAATCAAATATGATAACATGAACTAGATGGATCCACTAGTGCAAGGGTCATAATCATAATCCTAAGGTGACACATAGTTTAGAGACAAAAGACTTTATATAAGGACCCCTTGAGTCGAGCCCCCATCTTAAGCCTTAATCGGTGCTAAGTCAAATCCAACGGAATACTTGAAATAATCATACTTTAATCATAATTTGGATAGCTTGTAATAACATGACTTGAGTACCTCATAAACATGCTTTACCTCTAATAGTGAGCCTACCTTGAACATGAGAATAGATCATAATCATACATGACCCTTGCTTTAACATGAATGGCTCACAAGAGGTAAATATCTTGAAATAGGGCTTAACTTGATACTTGTAAAATCATAGATACTTTTCATGAATGCAATACATGCTTGAAGCCCTTATCATCATGAAGTGACTTGACTTGTAAATCATTTAATAGATTATCAATAATGTCACGCCCCAAGTTCTGTTAAGGCGGACTAGCACCCGTTGTCGATAAGGCCCGGGAGAACCAACCTGTATCTATGCGCTTCCTGTACATATTATAAGGGATTTCTATGTTTGACCACGTTTTTAAGAAAATAAACAGTGATAACAAGCCAAAAGGAAATGCATATGACTAGGCCATTGGGGCCACGGTGTTTAAAGTACGAGACATGACTACACTTTGCTTTACTTGTCTACAAAGCCTCTAAACAAAGAAGAAAGTATGATAAGGGTCGGGACACGCCCCGCCTCAACAAACTGTACAATACAAACATGTAAGCTCTAGACATGCACAAACCCCCGAAGCAACCTGGAGCATGGTAACATCAGCTGAATGTCCTGTACTCCTACTGGGAAGATCTACTAGCAACTGTACCTGTAACATGAAATGCAGGTTCCTCGTTAGGGACATTAGTACGAGATAATGTACTACATATGTAAGGTAGAAAACACTGTATATGAAATAACAACTCAAGTAAGACTGTCTGGTGTACCATATGAGACCACCTGTAGTTATACTATGGGATGATGTACTTTATGTTCTTTATATTACTTTACCTTTACTGTATAATCTGTGCACAACTGTATTATAAATAACCAACTGATCAGTGGTAAACTGTATCTAGATCGTCCCTGGCTAGGTTCTTCCTTAACCCCCTCGGGCTACCACCCGTTATAGGATCGTCCTTGTCTAGGTGATTCTTCCACCCCTCGGGCTACCACCCATCAATAAACAATATACTTTACCTTTCAATTACTTTTGAGATGGTTCTTTTGGTGGTCACAATATTGGAACTGTAGGACTATATATGTAACATGAGACTTGTAGATAATTATACAAGACAATATGACAATGAAAAGAGCACGTTACACAACTAATGAAATGCGTATGAAATGGAACAACTCATGAGCTTTATTTGGCAAACAGAACCCATGTAACTTGTCATCTACGTGTGTATACTGATTTGAAAGTGACAATGTATAGAAGCCTATAAACATATGGAAGAGTGTAGATACAGTTAATAGTTGTGCCGGAGTTGATAAGTGCTTTTATGTACCAAGGAAGGATCTCGATTTCATGCCAAGTAATATGAAATCAAGTATCCTTACATACCTCGTTGTATGACCTTTTTGCTATCTCAAAATGGCCTTCCCTTCCTTCAAATACATAGTAGATGATAAAACTACTATTAGCAGCCAATAGATATACATTGGAAGCCCAATCTTATAGAAAAATAACATACAGGCAGCAAGCAGACAATCATAAACCCTAGCGTATTCTTTCAACCGTGTCGCCTCTAATCATATTTTCTAGTATATATTCACATATACACATCATGTGCAGTCTGTTCTAGTGCGATAACATTCTTACAACAGCCCACAAAGCATAACACATAAAAATTCTACACAATCTACAAACGGACAGCATAACGTTACCTCCCTTCGCTACATTTCGACGTCAACAATTCCAAACCTGTCCCAACTCTAACCAAATCATTCTAACAACGTTCATACATAAAAAAAGCCTTGAAACAGTCTCAAAACAGTAATAAATCAGTCACTAAGGAAGTGAGGCAATAGCCTTCTATCCAACAGTCTACAAGTTTCGATCGACATTACACTTAAGATGACACAATAAAACGTGTTTGTTAAATGAAACCAAAATCAGGGCAGCAACCTTAGGGTGATGTTTATAACTCAAACCATGTTAAGAACACCAAGTTCTCTTCATAATACAACTCATAAAACATAGAGAAATCACCAAAACAAAGACAAGTGTGTAACAACTTTCTACACACATGCTGTCCAACAAATTTCAGCAAGCATAACTAGCATCTATTTCTTGTTTTTCATGATGCAACTATACTAAATACACAACTATAATTACTTAACTTTGTCTTCAAGGTTTAGAGGCTCCTTAATAACCCTAAAAGAGTCATTTGTCTGCTTCACAAAGTTAAGAAAAGTTGAGAGGAAATTTAGAGAGCAAGTCTGATTTTTGTGTAGTCAATTTTAAAAATGAATTTTGGGAGATGCTTTGACCCCTTTTTATGGTGTGATTTGGCCGACGTAAGGAGGATTTCTCAGCCTTACTTAACCAAGGAGGTGATGCAGCTCCTTGCCCCTTTCATTTGGGCCTTTTTGGGGCATCAATTTGATGGACTTGGGCTGCCTATTTTCCAACTTTCACTTAGTTCTAGCTCCAAATAGTCAAATGGGTTGTGATGTCTTTGGGCCCTTTTTAATATGTTTCTTGGCTCAAAATTTAGTCCATTTATTATGCTAAAAATTGGGCTAAAGTTACACCCTTAACACAGATTTTATTCATAATCGAGTTTGGACAAATTCGACGTTGAGCCTCATCTCCGTTTAGTTAGCGATTTAAGCTAAGCAAGTAGGTGAATCACCTGCTAGCTTATTAAGTCCTACAAGAACCTCAATTCTCTCACTTCATTTAATACCGTAATCTCCTCAATTCAACACAAAATGTGTATTACTCGGCCCTCTTAAGCGTTAGATGCACATATAAGCCATTAACACGAGATTCAAGCACTTTTAAAAATTAGTGCTAATTTGACCAAACCATGTCATGTTTCATTTAAATTGTACTAGTATTGTAAGGTGTGGGATGTTACATCCTCCCCCCCTTAGGAACATTCATCCTCAAATGTTAACATAATTAGATAGCTCAACCAAGTTTTAACCTTTACTTACACAAACATTTGACAGCATATTAAGTATTCAATCACGCATACCTATTGGTGTCCCAATTTTGTATGTTGAACTTCCTCTTTAGCTTCAAATAAGTGAGGATATTTCGATTTCATCATGTCCTCGGCCTCATATGTTATTTCTTCTGCTTGCTGGTTCCTCCAAAGTACTTTCAATGAAGCTATTTCTTTATTCTTTAGCTTTTTAACTTGACGATCTAGAATAGCAACAGGTACCTCTTCATAGGTGAGATCTTTTGTAACCTGTACATCCTCAACAGGAGTGATACAAGATGGATTACCTATGCATTTTCGAAGCATTGAGACATGAACAACTGGATGAACCATTGAAAGCTCTTGGGGTAACTTTAGTTCATACGCAACCTGCCCGAACCTCTTAATAATCTTATATGGCCCTATGTAATGTGGGCTTAGTTTTCCTTTCTTACCAAATCTCATAACCCCTTTCATTGGAGACACCTTTAAAAATGCCCAATCACCTACTGAAAATTCCAGTCCTCTTCTCCTGGCATTTGCATATGATTTGTGACGACTTTGTGCTGTTTCTAGCCATTGTTGTATCGCCTTAACATTTTCCATGGCTTGTTGTACTAGATCTGGCCCAAGTAAGGTGGCTTCACCCACTTCAAACCATCCAATCATCGACCTGCACTTCCTTCCATACAAAGCTTCGTAAGGTGCCATCTTAATACTCGTGTGGTAGCTATTATTATAGGCAAACTCAATAAGTGGAAAATGGTCCACCCAACTACCTTTAAAGTCCAA